>CAUYLG010048899.1:0-101830 GCA_963573385.1 Cacajao melanocephalus
GCTGGACCTTCCCGGTTCAGCTGTGCTTACTGTGAAACTCTCAGTCCTCAGCGCTTCCAATTGCTGTTCTTGTGGGGACGGGACCAGCCGAGCCGGAGTCGTCCCGTATACTCCGCGCCGAGAAGCGCCGTGCTGGGGCGCCAGCAAAATAGCCACGCCGGCCAAAAAAGTCGCACTGGCGACCCGTGTGGCTCCTCTGCCGGGAATCTCCTAGTCTGTGGGCAACAAAAATTCATCTGAAAGTGCGGCGTCCACTCGCTCTCTGCGCTTTCACTGGGAGCTACAATCCTGAGCTGTTGTTAATCGGCCATCTTGGATCTGTCTCAATTTTACTAAAATCTAATGGCTAAAGAAGATCCCCTGATGGTTTCCTCAGGCTGACAGGATGATCTCTCCTCACTGCAGCTCTCTAACTTTCCTGTCCACGGGGTGCTGTCACCCACCTCTCAGGTACGGTCCCTCTCCTCTATGCCCTACTTCTTGACATGGCTGAGGGACTCCCATTCTTCAAAATCAAGTGTCCTGGTCACTGATGCCTTGTGCTAATTGTTCCAGCTGCCTGAATTTGCTGTGGACCTGCTGTGTCAATCTGGACACATGTTGAAGTGGATCCACCTAGATCCACTGCCTCATTCTAACAATTATAATTGCCTGAATCATAGCAATAATTTATGACTTTATATTTTATGAAGTGCTTTCAAGAATATTACTTATTTGATCTTTCTGTGAGATAGGTAAGACTCATGTTATTATTCCTAATGCAAACTAGAAGGGATGAGAAAAGGTCAGGGGGTAGTAACTGTTAGAAATGAGACTAGAACAAGGACTTACAGTGTGGGCATGTCATATTAACACTAAGCAAGAAAAAATGAGGGCCTGAGACTGTGCTGAATCCAAGAGAAACAAGCTAAAGGTTAGCAGCCAACCTCACCTGCATGGTGTGAGGGACAGACCCCTTAAGGAATCAGGAAGCACCTTGACCGTGAATACTTAAGGTTTATTTATCTCTAACACTGGCCTTTGAGTACCTCTCAAAGTATTGATTCCATAAAGCCGTGATTCTAAAGTAGCCATTAGATTTCTGAGACTCTTCCTCAATCAAGGTATCATTAGAGAATTGAGCCTTATAAAAATTTGAGCAACTATTTTCTTAATTCTTCCAAGAATTGTACAAATCTAGTACCATTCTAGATTCATAGGCAAGAAATTAATTCATTATATATAATGAATGATGTGGGACATTAGGCTTAATTCTTCCGTGGAACCTTGGTTGAGAAGACCTTAATGAGTATGAGAGAGTTTACATTAGACCTACTATGTGGAACAACAAACTCCACTATAGTAAAAGTTTCCCTTTAAGAATCAGAATTAAATATCAGAGTTGAATGATAAAATCCTCTCAGAACTGAGTAACCCATGGCCAGTTACAGCTTATCTAGCAGTAATGCTGCATTTTAGGTATCAATCTTAGTAAGAGTTAAATCTTCTACGAATCAACATGGCAAAAAAATCCTAACACCTCGGACTGAATGTCCGTTGATACCACATGCTTCATTGTATGGGGACTGAGTTACAGAATGTGAACAGGCCTTCCAACCTTCTCTGGTGCCACACCAACTCCAGGCAATGTTCCCCAGGCAGTAGGCTGGCCAGAGCAGCTCAGCATATGATCAAGAGTGCCTTCAGGTGTCAAGACCGATGATAAACTTTGGAAGCAGACTGAATGAATTCAGCCAGAGAGCTTTTTCTGCAAAGTGTTTCCAGAGATTTGTGGAAAATGTTTCCAGAGTCTGGAAATTGATCCCTATTGACTCTAGCGGCGGAACTATGACTTACAAGCCTCGTTTTGAATATAGATTAGTGAGCAGAGCCACCTGGCAGTAAAAACAACCAACCAAGCCTTTTCTGAACTGACAAACCACCTCCACACCAAGGAAGCAAGTCCGTCTTTGCCATTAATGTATCTCTTGGTTAAAATAACAAGAAGAAGCAACTACAACCAGCTAGATTCAAGAGAACACATTCAGAGGAATTTCTCCTCCCCTATTTCTTTCCATAACCTCTTTCAACACTAAACATTTACTTTGGGAGTACGGTAAGGAAGGAAATGCCCTCCGAAAGGAAAAAAAAATAGAATAAGAGCATAAAGACCTAAGGAAACAGATCCCTAAGGAAATAGAAGCAAATATTACTTGAATAAATTGGCTTAATCAAGATTAATTGTGTTTATTAACAAGCAGAATTGTTATAAAAAGCTAGGTAAGCAGTGGTCTGTGTCTCATTAGGGCAAACTACTCTCTCAGAAAAGATGGAACTGGGAACCACAGTGAAAGCTGCCCTCATAGTAAGGAAAGAGAAACAGTCCTCCCACAGAGCTGTTCAATGTAAAGACCCAGAAGGGAAATTAAACACAGCTTTACTTGAGGCAAACTCTGCATTTGATTTTCCCTTTAAAAAAAAATTAAAGTGAATCTGAAAGAGTGAAATAAGTGTGGAAATTTACACTTAAACATTACTTGATCCATTTATGAAAGTAACAATAGCTAACATTTTGTCTCCACCAAGTGCCATAGTAAGTGCTTTGTGAATTCTCTCCTGCAGTCCACACTACAAAGTCAGGGGAAAGTACTCGTATTATCTCTTTGTACTGAATTAATTGGTCCCTTTTCTGTTACTTGCTATTTTTAAAAAGTATTTATTGCATACTTACTATGTGTTAGGCACTGTGCTGGCCTTTAGTTATGGTTCCTGCCCTCAGGAAATTTATAGACAATACGAAATATTTTTTAAAAAATGGGGGGTGGGGGTTATGGTAGAAAATAATGAAGGAAGAAGTAATCTACTGAGGTGGCCAGGTCAGCTTACACCTGAGAGATGAGAAAGAAGCAGCCATATAATGAGCAAGAGTAAAGAACGTACCAAGCAGAAGGCAGAGCGTGTGCAAGGGCCTGAGCTAGACAGAACTTTGTGCATTTGCAGTTTAAGAAGAAGGTGGAGCCAGGCAAGGTGGTTCATGCCGGCACTCCCAGCTTCTCAGGAGGCTGCAGCAGCAGGATCCCTTGAGTTCAGGAACTTGAGCCTAGTCTGGACAACACACTGAGACCCCATCTAAGAAGGTGGGTTTGTGAGAAAACAGTCAGCAAGAGAGAGGGGAGCATAAGATACATTTGCAGAGATGAACAGAGGCCAGACCACAAAGGAGGTTTCAGAACTTGTTACAGAGTTTGGGTATATTTTAAGTATATTAGAAGCTCCTGAAAGGTTTTAAGCAGGAGAGTAATAGGATCTGATTTGCATTTCTTAAATTATTCAAATGTAACTTTGGAGACTGGATGTCAGGGTTCATAAAGGAAGGCAGAGAGACAAGCTAGGAAACTAGTGTCCAGGTAAAGGAGATAGTGGCTTGGGCAGGCTACGGGATGGCTGTGGAAAAGAAACAGTCAAGGCACACTTTGGAGGCAGAATTAAGAGAGTTCCACCTCTCACACCGTTCTGAAATAACAGTTACCACAGTCTCTCATAACTGTGCCTTTGTTTCTTTCTGCCAGTAACTGCCACCTCTCTCTAAATACGGGATCAGTATTTCACCATCTGTGATTCCTCAAAGCCAAGCATAGAGCCTGCTAAATTCTCAGTATTTGATAAATATATGTTAATGAAGTAAGAAGGAAGCAGCTCACTCTGGGGGAATGAACCGCCTGCTCTGTGTTGTCTTACCTAAGTTAAAATTATGAAAGAGCAAAGCAGGCAAGTCCTATTCTGAAACAGATGGAGTCATTCTAGCACTCCTCTCAGGTAGGAAACCTAGGACTATGATGTGGAGAATTTATAGATTCTAGCTAAAGGGCATGTTGACAGTCTTGCGCTTGGGTGATCCAATCTCCTGCTTCTAAGACATCGGAAGCGGTAGTATAGTATACAGATTAAAAGAACAGACTTGATGCCAGGTTCAAATCTTACACCTGATCCTTTCTAGTATATGACTTTGCGCAAGTTACTTAACATCACTGGGTTTTACCACCTGTTAAAGGGGGTAATAATAATGCTTAATGTGATAGGCAGAATTACAGCCTCCCAAATATATACACTTCCTTATCTCTGGAAACCTATAAATATGTTCTTCTACAGGAGAAGGCAGAATTAAGGCTGCAGATGGTATTAAGGTCACTAATCAGCTCATCTTAAAATAATGACATTACACACCTCCAGCACACCACCATCACCCTAAGGAGAAAAGGTCCATCTATCTTCCCCATCAGCCCCCCACCACCCTGCTCACCACCAGGAGGGTCCCCCTGGGCTTCTATTGGTAGCAGCTCTGCATTTCTCTGGGGTGGAGCCCCAAGAGACAAGTGAAAAGCCCACTACCATTGCTACTGCCAAGTTCTCTGTACCTGCTGCATCCAAGCTAAGGAAGAAACATAAAGCCTGGGTTCACCCCAGGCCGCAGTGTGCAGCCTGGAAATGACAAGCCAAGATCTGCCGCCAGCACTCTAATAAAAGAGGGGCCCACACTCCCAGAGCACCAAGAGGGAGCACAGCTGAGGACATGAGAAAATACACAGGAGCCATGTGGTTGACCAAGAGCCTACCTACTGGCCATTACACTTAAGCATCATCTCCTGGATCACAGCCCAAGCTTCAACACCAAAAATACTTTGCTAATATACCCTGCTGTGAAACCAAAGACAAGAATTCAGTCACAAATAAAGACCCTGCGTAAAGCTTCAGCCCTCTGATAACATCCAGAAATGAAGTCAACTTATTGTACCCAAATTATATCACAGTTAAAGAAACACCCACACAGACGTGAGAAAAATACAGCACAGGAACTTTGGCAACTGTAAAAGTCCAAGTGTCTTCTTTCCTCCAAACAATCGCATAACTTCCCCAAAACTTGTGTTTGACCAGGCTGAACTGGCTGAAATGACAAACGTAGAATTCAGAATACATATAGGAACAAAGATCACTGAGGTTCTGGATTAAGTTGAAACCCAACCCAAGGACTCTAAGGCTTATAATAAAATGATACGTGATTTACAGATAAGCAAATGCTGAGTGATTCTGCTATCACCAGGCCTACCTTACAAGAGTTCCTGAAGGAAGCGCTAAATGTGGAAAGGAAAAACTGGTACCAGACACTGCAAAAACACACCAAATATAAAGACCAATGACACTATGAAGAAACTGCACCAACTAATGTGTAAAACAACCAGCTACCATCATGATGACAGGATCAAATTCACACATAATAATATTAATCTTAAATGTAAATGGACTAAATGCCCCCAATTAAAAGAAACACTGGCAAATTGGTTAACCGTCATGACCCATCAGTGTGCTGTATTCAGGAGACCCATCTCACATGCAAACACACACACAGGCTCAAAATAAAGGGTTGTAGTAAAATTCACTAATCAAATCAAAACCAAAAAAAAAAAAAAAAAAAAAGCAGTGTGTTGCAATCCTAGTCTCTGATAAAACAGACTTCAAACCAACAAAGATCAAAAAAGACAAAGAAGGCATTACATAACCATAAAGGAATCATTGCAACAAGAAGAGCTAACCAATCATCTTTAAAATACATGCACCCAATACAGGAGCACCCAGAGTCATAAAAAAAATTCTTAGAGTCCTACAAAGAGACTTAGATTCCCACACAATAACAGTGGAAGACTTTAACACTCCACAGTCAACATTAAACAGATCAATGAGACAGAAAATTAACAAGGATACTCAGGACTTGAACTCAGCTCTGGACCAAGCAGGCCTAATAGACATTTACAGAACTCTTACCCCAAATCAACAAAATATACATTCTTCTCAGCACCACTTAGCACTTATTCTAAAATCATAATGGGAGGTAAAACAGTACTCAGCAAATGCAAAAGAATGGAAATCAAATGGTCTCTCTGACCACAGTGCAATCAAATTAGAACTCAGGATTAAGAAACTCACGCAAAACCACACAACAGCATGGAAACTGAACGACCTGCTCCTGAATGACTACTGGGCAAACAGCTAAATTAAGGCAGAGATAAGTAAGTTCTTTGAAATCAATGAGAACAAAGACATAACATACCAGAATTTCTGGGACATAGCAAAAGCAGTGTTAAAAGGGAAATTTATAGCACTAAATGCCCACATCAGAAAGTGGGAAAGATCTAAAATTGACATCCTAACATCACAATTTAAAAATCTAGAGGGCCAGGTGCAGTGGCTCATGCCTACAATCCCAGCACTTTGGGAGGCTGAGGCAGGCACATCACCTGAGGTCAGGAGTTCAAGACCAGCCTGACCAACACGGACAAACCCCATCTCTACTAAAAATACAAAATTAGCCAGGCATGCTGGCACATGCCTGTAATCCCAACTACTTGGGAGGCTGAGGCAAGAGAATTGCTTGAACCCAGGAAGCAGAGTTTACGGTTAGCCAAGATCACACCATTGCACTCCAGCCTCAGCAAAAAGAGTGAAACTCCATCTCCAAAAAAAAAAGAAAACGACAACAAAAAGAGAAGCAGGAGCAAACAAATTTAAAAGCTAGCAGAGGATAAGAAATAACTAAGATTAGAGCAGAACTGAAGGAGATAGAGACACAAAAAACCCCACCAAAAAAAAAAAAAATCAATGAATCCAGGAGTGGTTTTTTGAAAAGATTAACAAAGCAGATAGACCACTAGCCAGACTAATAAAGAAGAAAAGAGAGAAGAATCAAATAGACACAACTTTAAAAAAAGATAAAGGGAACATCACCACTAATCTCACAGAAATACAAATTACCATCAGAGAAAACTATCAACACCTCTGCACAAATAAACCAGAAAATATAGAAGAAACGGATAAATTTCTGGGCACATACATCCTCCCAAGACTAAAGCAGGAAGAAGTCAAAACCCCTGAATAGACCAATAGCAAGTTCTGAAATTGAGGAAGTAATTAATAGCACACCAGCCAAAAAAAAAGCCCAGGACGCGAAAAATTCACAGCTGAATTCTACCAGAGGTACAAAGCGGAGCTGGTACCATTTCTTATGAAACTATTCCAAGCAATAGAAAAAGAAAGACTCCTTCCTCACTCATTTTGAGAGCCTAGCATCATTCTGATTCTAAAACCTAGCAGAGACAGAACAAACAAAGACAATTTCAGGTGAATATCCCTGATCAACACTGATGCGAAAATCCTCAATAAAATATTGGCAAACCAAATCCAGCAGCACATCAAATAGCCTATCCACCAGGATCAAGACAGCTTCATCTCTGGGATGCAAGGCTGGTTCAACATATGCAAATCAATAAATGTAATCCATCACATAAACAGAACAAATGACAAAAACCACATTATCTCAATAGACGCAGAAAATACCTTTGATAAAATTCAACACCTTCATGTGAAAACTCTCAATAAACTACATATTGATGGAACATATCTCAAAATAATAAAAGCTATTTATGAATTTATGACAAACCCACAGCCAATATCATACTGAATGGGCAAAAGCTGGAAGCATTCCCTTTGAAAACAGGCACAAGACAAAGATGTCCTCTCACCACTCCAATTCAACATAGTATTGGAAGTTCTGGCCAGGGTAATCAGGCAAGAGAAAAAAATAAAGGGTATTCAAATAGGAAGAGAGGAAGTCAAATTCCCTGTTTGCAGATGACCTTGTTGCATATTTGGAAAAGCCTATCATCTCAGCCCAAAAAACTCCTTAAGCTGATAAGCTACTTCAGCAAAGTCTCAGGATACAATATCAATGTGCAAAAATCACAAACATTCCTATACATCAATAATAGACAAACAGAGAAGCAAATCATGAGTGAACTCCCATTCACAATTGCTACAAAGAAAATAAAATACCTAGGAATACAACTTGCAGGGGATGTGAAGGACCTCTTCAAGGAGAACTACAAACCACTGCTTAGGGAAATAAGAGAGGATACTAACAAATGAAAAAAAAATCCCACGCTCATAGATAGGAAGAATCAATAACGTGAAAATGGCTGTACTACCCAAAGTAATTTTTACATTCAATACTATTCCTATAAAGCTACCACTGACTTTCTTCACAAAATTAGAGGAAACTATTTTAAATGTCATATGGAACCAAAAAAAAAGGCCCATATAGCCAAGACATTCTGAAGCAAAAAGAACAATGCTGGAAGCATCATGCTACCTGACTTCGAACTATACTACGAGGCTATAGTAATCAAAACAGCAGGGTACTGGTACCAAAACAGATATAGACCAATGGAACAGAACAGAGGCCTCAGAAGTAATTCCACACATCTACAACCATCTGATCTTTGACAAGCCTGACAAAAACAAGTAATAAGGAAAGGATTCTGTATTTAATAAATGGTGTGGGGAAAACTGGCTAGCCATATGCAGAAAACAGAAACTGGACCCCTTCCTTACACCTTATACAAAACTTAACTCAAGATTGATTAAAGATTTAAATGTAAAACCTAAAACCATAATAACCCTAGAAGAAAACCTAGGCAATACTATTCAGGACATGAGCATAGGCAAAGACTTCATGATTAAAACACCCAAAGCAATTGAAACAAAAGCCAAAATTGAGAAATGGGATCTAATTTAACTAAAGAGCTTCTGCAGAGCAAAAGAAACTGTCATCACAGTGAACAGGCAACCTTTAGAATGGGAGAAAATTTTTGCAATCTACCCATCTGCAAAGGTCTGATATCCAGAATCTAACAGGATATTAAACAAATTATAAGTAAAAAACAAACAACCTCATCAAAAAGTGGGTGAAGGATTTGAACAGACACTTCTCAAAAGAAGACATTTATGTGGCCAACAAACCTATGAAAAAAAGATCATCACTGGTCATTAGAGAAATGCAAATCAAAATCACAATGAGATACTGTCTCGTACCAGTTAGAATGGCAATCATTAAAAAGCCTACAAACAACAGATGCTGGTGAGGATGTGGAGAAATAGAAATGCTTTTGCACTGTTGGAGGGGGGTGTAAATTAGTTCAACCATTGTGGAAGACATTGTGGTGATTCCTCAAGCATCTAGAACCAGAAATACCAAATACCACTTGACCCAGCCACCCCATTACTGGGTATACACCCAAAGGATTAGAAATCAGTTTATTCTAAAGACACATGCACACATATGTTTACTGAAGCACTATTTACAATAGTGAAGACTGGGAACCAATCCAAATGCCCATCAGTGATAGACTGGATAAAGAAAATGTGGCACATATACTTCATGGAATACTATGCAGCCATAAAAAAGAATGAGTTCATATCTTCTTCATAGACATGGATGAAGCTGGAAACCATAATCCTCAGCAAACTAACACAGCAACAGAAAACCAATCACCACATGTTCTCACTCATAAGTGGGAGTTAAACAATGAGAACACATGGACATAGGGAGGGGAACATTATACGCCGGGGCCTGACTGAAGGGGTCGGGGGGAAAGGGGAGGGAGAGCATTTGGACAAATACCTAATGCATGCAGGGCTTAAAACCTAGATGACATGGTGATAGGTGCAGCAAACCACCATGGCACATGTATACCTATGTAAGAAACCTGCACTTTCAGTACATGTACCCCAGAACTTCAAGTACAATAAAATAAATAAACTGATACAGAATATCAAAGATAAAATGGCCATTTTAACAAAGAACCAAATTGACCTGGTAGAGCTGAAAAACACACTATAAAAGTTCCATAATATAACTGCAAGATTAACAGCAGAATAGACCAAGCTGAAAACAGAATCTCAGAGGTCAAAAACTTGTTCTCCAAAATAACTCAGTCAATCAAAAATAAAGAAAAGAGAATAAAAAAAGAATGACTGAAATCTCTGTGAAATAAGAGATTATGTAAAAGATCAAATCTATGACTCATTGTGTCCCTGAAAATGACAGAGAAAAAACAAATAACTTGGAAAACACATTTGAGGGTATCATCCATAAAAATGTCCTCAACCTCACGAGAAAGACCAACATTCAAATCCAGAAAATGCAGAGAATGCCTGAGAAAAACTATACAAGACAACCGTCATAGAAAACTACAAGACAACCATCATAGAAAACTACAAGACAACCGTCATAGAAAACTACAGTCATCAGATCCTCCAAGGTCAAAACGAAAGAAAAAATGTTAAAGGCAGCTTGAGAGAAGAGGCTGCTTAAATACAAAAGAAACCCCATGAGGCTCCCTTTGGTCACCTACAAAGGTAACAGTGGACCTTTGAGCAGAAACCTTATAAGCCAGAAGAAATTGGAGGCCTATATTCAACATTCTTAAAGAAAAGAAACTCCAATCAAGAATTTCTTATCAAGCCAAACTAAGCCTCATAAGCAAAGGAGAAATAAGATCCTTTTCAGACAAGCAAATCCTCAGGGAATTTGTGATCAGCAGATCTGCTTTATAAGAGGCCCTTAAGGGAGTGCTATATATGGAAAGGAAATACCATTACTGGCCACCACAAAAACACACTTAAGTACATAGACCACTGACACTACAAAGCAACAACGCAATGAACACTGCGTTATCTAACAGCACATGACAAGATCAAATCAAATCCACACATATCAATGTTAGCCTCAAATGTAAATAGGCTAAATGCCCAAATTAGAAGGCACAGAGTGGCAAGCCGGACAAAGAAGCAAGACCCAACTGCATGCTGTCCTAAAAAGACCCATCTCACGTGCAATTACACCTATGGGCTCAAAGTAAGGGGATAGAGAAAAATCTATCAAGCATATGGAAAAAACAAAAAAGCAGAGCTTGTTATTCTTTGTTGCTGTTGATGTTTTGAGACAGTCTCTCTCTCTCACCAAGGCTGGAGTTGAGTGGTGCAAACACAGCTCACTGCAGCCTCAATCTCCAGGGCTCATGTGATCCTCCCACCTCAGCTCCATGAGTATCTGGGACCAGAGGTGTACACCACCAGGGCTCAGCTAATTTTATTTTTTGTAGAGATGAGGTCACCCTATGCTACACAGACTGATATCAAATTCCTCGGCTCAAGCAATCCTCCCACCTCAGCCTCTCAAAATGCTGGCATTACAGGCATGAACCGCCATGCCCAGCCTGGGGGTTGTTAATCTAATTGCATACAAAACAGACTTTAAACCAACAACAATGGAAAAAAAACACAAAGAAGAACATTACATAATGGTAAAGCTTTCCACTGAACAAGAAGTCTTAACCACCCTAAATATATATATGCACCCAACACAAGAGCACCCAGATTCCTAAAACAAGTTCTTAGAGACTTATGAAGGGACTTAGATAACCCACACATTAATAGGAGGATAATTCAACACCCCACTGACAGTATTAGATCATCAGATCATCAAGGCGGAGAACTAAAGACATACTCAGGATCTGAATATCAACACTTGACTAAATGGGGCTAACAGACATCTACAGACCTCTCCACACAAAAACAACAGAACAAACATTCTTCTCATCTACCCATGGCACATACTCTAAATTCACCACACAATCAGTCATAAAAGAATCTTCAGCAAACTCAAAAAAAAAAAAAAAAAAACTCAAAATCATACCAGCAACACTCTCACACCACAGCACAATTAAAATAGAAGTCAGTAATAGGACGGTATCACTCAAGATCATGTAATTACATGACAATTAAACAACCTGCACCTGAATGACTTCTGGGTAAACCATGAAATTAAGGTAGAAATTATTTGCAACTAATGGGAACAAAGATAAAACATACAGGACTCTCTGGGACACAACTAAAGCAATGTTAAGAGGGAAGTTTCTTTTTTTTTTTTTTTTAATTAAACTAACTTTTGGGGTACATGTGCAGAACTTGCAGGATTGTTGCATAGGTAAACACATGCCATGGTGGTTTGCAGACTCCATACCCCCCCATCACCTACATGAGGCATTATTCCCAATGTTATCCCTCCCCAACCACCCCACCCCCTACTATCCCTCCCCTAGCCTCCCACCCCGCAACAGACCCCAGTGTGTGATGTTCTCCTCACTGCGTCCATGTGTTCCCATTGTTCAGCATCCACCTATGAGTGAGAATGAGTGGTGTTATGTTTTTTGTTCTTGTGTCCATTTGCTGAGAATGATCATTTCCAGATTCATCCATGTCCCTGCAAAGGACATGAACTCATCCTTTTTTATGTCTGCATAGTATTCCATGGTGTATATGTGCTATATTTACTTTATCCAATCTGTCTTTGATGGGCATTTGGGTTGGCTCCAAGTCTTTGCTATTGTAAACAGTGCTACAGTAAACATACATGTGCGTGTGTCTTTATAATTGAATCTTTTATAATCCTTTGAGTATATACCCAGTAATGGGATTGCTGGATCAAATGGTATTTCTATTTTTAGATCCTTGAGGAAATGCCACACTGTGTTCCACAGTGGTTGAACTAATTTACACTCCCACCAACAGTGTAAAAGTGTTCTTGTTTCTCCACCTCCTCTCCAGCATCTGTTGTCTCCTGATTTTTTAATGATCACCGTTCTAACTGGCATGAGATGGTATCTCAATGTTTTGATTTGCATTTCTCTAATGACCAGTGATGATGAGCTTTTTTCTTGTTTGTTGGCTGCATAAATGTCTTCTTTTGAGAAGTGTCTGTTCTATCCTTCACCCATTTTTTGATAGGGTTGTTTTTTTCTTGTAAATTTGTTTAAGTTCTTTGTAGATTCTGGTTATTAGCCCTTTGTCAGATGGGTAGACTGCATAAGTTTTTTTTCTCATTCTCTTGGTTGCCAGTTCACTCTAATGACAGTTTCTTTTGCAGTGCAGAAGCTTTTAAGTTTAATGAGATCCCATATGTCTGTTTTGGCATTTGTTGCCATTGCTTTTGGTGTTTTAGTCATGAAGTCCTTGCCTATGGCTATGTCCTGGATGGTTTTGCCTAGGTTTTCTTCTAGGGTTTTTATGGTGTTAGGCCTCATGTTTAAATCTTTAATCTATGTGGAGTTAATTTTCTATCAGGAAAGGATCCTGTTTCAGCTTTCTGTATATGGCTAGCCAATTTTCCCAACACCATTTATTAAATAGGAAATCCTTTTCTCATTGCTTGTTTTTGTTGGATTTGTCAAAGAACAGATGGTTGTAGATGTGTGGCATTACTTCTGAAGCCTCTGTTCTGTTCCATTGGTCAATATCTCTGTTTTGGTACCAGTATCATGCTGTTTTTATTACTGTAGCTTTGTAGTATAGTTTGATGTCAGGTCACGTGATGCCTCCAGCTTTGTTTTCGTGTTTTTGTTTTTTTTTTTTTTTGCTTAGGATTGTCTTGGCTATGCAGGCTTTCTTTTGGTTCTATATGAAGTTTAAGGTGGTTTTTTTCCAATTTTGTGAAGAAATCAGTGGTAGCTTGATGGGGATAGCATTGAATTTATAAATTACTTTGGGCAGTATGGGCATTTTCATGATATTAAAAGATAGAATTTCTTAAAATTATTTTGACATCATTTACAAAACTTTGTGAAGGTCAGAAGGCCTTCACAAAGTTTTGTAAATGATGTCAAAAATAATTATGGAAAAATTGTACCAATTTCTATAAATTCTCAGTGGTTGTGAATGCTTGGCTCCTTATACCTTCATCAGTAAACAGTTAATGTTTTTAAAAATGGTTGGACACCTTGATGGTGGGATGAGTGATTTCTTATTTTCCTTAATCATCATATATTGATTTCTTGAGTGGTTGCTTTTTATATATTCATTGACCATTTATTTCTTATCTCCTGATAAATGACCATTTCCAGTTACATATTTTCAATTCTGATTATTTTCTTGACCTTGTCACAAGGATTTTCTTTCTTTTGGGTTTTTTTTTTTTTGGAAACAGATTTTGACTCTGTTACCCAGGGTAGAGTACAGTACAGCTGACTGTAATCTAAAACCTCCAGAGCCCAAGCAGTCTTCCTGAGTAGCTAAGACTACAGGCATATGCTACCATGACTGCTTAATTTTTCAATTTTTTTGTGGAAATGAGTTCTCCCTGTGTTGCCCAGGCTGGTCTCAAATTTTCGGACTCAAGCAATCCTCCTGCCTTGGCCTCCCAAAGTGCTAGAATTACAAGTGTGAGTCATTATGCCCAGTCTCACGAGGATTTGCTACGTTGCTATATGGTGCTTATATCAGTCAATGAGATGATTGTACAATAGTCCATCAAATGAATGTATTGTAAAGTACTAAGGTATTTCTTATTAATACACATTTAGGCCGGACATGGTGGCTCATGCCTGTAATCCCAACAATTTGTGAAGCCAAGGCAAGAGAATTGCTTGAGCCCAGGAGCTTGAGACCAGCCTGGGCAACATAGGGAGACATCATTTCTACAAAAAAAAATTTTTTTTTAATTAGCTCAGCATGGAGTTGTGCACCTGTAGTCCCAGCTACTTGTGAGGCCAAAGCTGGAGGATTGCTTGAGCCTTGGAAGTTGAGGCAGCAGTGAGCTGTGATTGTGCCACTATACTCTAGGTTGTTGGGCAACAAAATGAAACCTTGCCTCAAATTTTTAAAAAAGGGCATTTAGATTACTTAGACTTTTTTTTGCCATATGAGTAATTCTTGATGTAATAGCTCTGTGCATGTAATTTCCCCCAGTTTTAAGTTATTTTCTAAGAAAAATCTTTCCGGAATCTACCAAAAGGCATAAAGGCCTTAAATTGTTTTTAAAATTTCAGTCAGGTAGGACATTGATGTTTTCGTTTTTGATCAGTATTTATTTGTTAATTTCTAGTCCCTTATATTGCAATCAGTGGACATGGCCTATAGAATTCAAATTTGGGAAATTTTTTGAAGACTTAGGTGTTCACAAAACACAGTGTTCTATTTTTAATAAGTATTTTGAGTCTGGAGAAAATGTGTATTCTCTATTATTTACATATAGAATTCCATGTTTATCTAAATTGAGTTGAGTTTCTTATTATTTTGGTCCTTTTGCTCAATTGATTTTTGACAGAGGTGTGTGAAAAATTTCCTGTTAGGATTGTGGTTGGACATTTTCTCCTTACAGTTCTAACATTTTGCATTATATATTTTAAAGTTATGCTGCTTAGGACATAATGATTTAGGACATTTGCTTGGTGTGTTCTTTTTGTTGATTTCAAATATCCTCTTTTCCTATTAATTATTTAAATTTTGAATTCTATTTTATATAATTATATTTCCACTGTTGCTTTTTCTCTTTCTCAGAATTTGCTTGGTGGAGCTCTTATTTTTACCTTCCTATCTGAATGTTTTGTCATTTTAAGCGGAGTATGGTTAGATTTTGTTTTTTATTGAATCTGAAAATTGTTTTGTGGTAAAATAATATCTGATATTGTTTTAGATATCATGTATTGTGTATTCTGTCAATCATGCTTTTTCCTTTTTCATGTCTATCACTGGATAGTTTTTCACTGTATTTGCTTGTAATTATTTCCTAAGTATATACTCTATTGCTTTTCCTGCACTGAATATCCTTCATTTAGAAAAAAAGTTACTTAAATAATCCCACAAAGTAGAGGAGGAAGAAAAGAAAAAAAAGTTATTTGTTTATCATGGGACACTTATGGCATACATAGAACTTTGAAGAATAACAGAATGAGCGCCAGGTATAAGAATGAACATTGCCAGTGCTAATTTCCCAGACGTTCCTTCCAAATTGTCTCTTGCTCCGGCATCAGTGTCTGCAATTTGGCATCGCCATTCCCTTGCCTTTATTATAGCATTTTTACATTTCCAAATACAGGAAGTCCTCATTTAACATCTGTAGGTTCTTGGAAACTGCGACTTCAAGTGAAATGGCGTACAGCAGATCCTCAACGTCATTTTGTTTGACATCATTTTGTGATAACTACGAAGGGAAAAAAGGTGTTGTTATATGTTCTTTTGCTTAAAAGTTGCAATTGCCAGCAACCTATGGGCATTGTTGAGCAAGCACTTACTGTAGTAGTATGTGATATTGTTTTGTGTGTTTTTATACTGCCTGCACTTGGTCTGCATATGCTGTATATAGTTTTCTGAAACTTGACTTTTCACTCAACGTGATAACAGTTGTTTTTGTGATCCATTTCATTTAGCAAACATGTATATAGTTACTACATGCCAGGTACTGTTCTAAAAACTTGATAAATATTAGCAAATGTTAGTTCTGTGAATATTATTAATTCTACTTTATGAATGGCGAAACTGTGACAAAGAGAGATTAAGTAATTGTCTAAGGCATAGAGAGATGAATAACTGTTGATACCTATAGCTCTCATTCTTTCATTCTTCACACTACTGCATTGTAGTCCATTTCTCAAATATACTATAGTTTAAAAATTATTCATCCTTCCCTCTTTCTTTCTTCTTTTTTTTTTTTTGGTGTGATTTGTTGTCATGAGTAAAGCTGTTAAGTGGCTGTGTATGTCTTGTAGTATATTGTGTTTCTACTTATGAGTAGAGTTTAAGAGCTAGAGAGTGTATAGATACGAACTTTACTAGATTCTGGGAAATTCTTTTCTAAAGTGTTTGCATGGACATATTGACCTGCTTGCAGGATATGAGTTCTCATTACTCCACAGACTCCCAAAAAGTTGGTATTGATGTGATATTCGCTAGTATCCTTATTTGTTGACTACACAGTGTCACTTCTGAGAATGTATTCTACAGATTTGATAGCATATGCACACACTGATACCCAAGGTTATTATTTTATTTTACTTTATTTTTTTGAGGCAGGGCCTCACTCTGTTGTCCAAGCTGGAGTACAGTGGGACAGTCTTAACTCTCTGTAATTTCTGCTCCATGGGTTTAAGCAATTTTCCTGCCTCAGCCTCCCAAGTAGCTGGGATTACAGGCACCCACCACCATGCCCGGTTAATTTTTGTATTATTAGTGTTACTTTTTTTTTTTAGTAGACATGGGGTTTTACCATGTTGGCCAGACTGGTCTTGAATTCCTGACCCCAAGTGATCTGCCTATCTTGGCCTCCCAAAATGCTGGGATTACAGGAGAACCACCATGCCTGGCCCCAAGGTTATTTTTTGAATCATTGTTTGTAATAGCGGATATTAGAAGAAACCTAAATATCTTTAATGGGGCCAGCTAAATAATTTTTGCTCTATCCATGTGATTAACTTAGTGTATAACGATTAAAGGAAATATGGAAGATTCCTATGAACTGATGAAGATTGCTAAACTATATTGTTAGGTTTAAAAAAAGCAAGGCACAATATGGTGAATATAGTATGATACCTTTTGGCTTAACAAAGGAGGGAGAATAATAACATGTTTGTCCAAAAGTGATAACCTAGAGTGGTATTGGTAATGGGATGGATAGGACATAAGGATGAAAGTGGGATTTACTCTCCTGCTTCAGCGTCACTGGATGCAATTTGGCATTGTTGTTTCTTTGCTTTTATTTATAGCATTTTATGCACCTTTTGTATTGTTTCACTTATATAACCATGTGGATTTATTAACTAATCTTAACTTTGAGCCAAACTGATTTGTATGAATTGGATCTTAATTACAGGTGAGCCACCACTCCTGGCCCCTAAGGTTTTTGCATTTCCCTAATCAACTAGTGAGGTTGAGCTTGTGTTTCTTGGCCATTCAGTTTACTCTTCTGTGAATTATCTACTCACATTTTTGCTCTTTTTCCCATAAGATTGCTTGTCTTTTTCTTGTTGATTTGTAGTTCTTTATATAATGTAGCCAATAATCTGTTATAATTTATAGCTGATAAACTGTTCCAAGGGTCTTCAGAAGTTTTGAGTTGTCAATCTTTCTTACCATGTTTTGTCTTTTAGCATACTGTTTTTTTTAAAAATCTTGATCTGTTTGCTAAACTTTGTCCCAATTTGACACTGTATAAATTGCACAATTACGTTTTTACCAGTTATTATTAGAGCCTTATAATAAATCTTGATATCTTAAAAGTCAGGTTCTTTGACATAATTCCTCAGGATATCTTGCATTTGTAGATTATTTGGGCTAGAATGTACATTTCCATGATGCTGAATCTTCTTCATAATTACACTTTAAATTTAACAACCATGGCCTTAATCATTACAAACTACTTGCCTCATGTAATCAGACTAGTTTGTTCTTATACTAAAGCTCAACTTTGCAGTGAATTTTTAGCCTTGAAATGAAAGAAAGGAAAATCCAAGTTTAGTAAAGAAAATTGGATACCCTTTTTAAAAAAAAATGACACATGCTTGGGCAAGGAGGAAAATGAGGCAGTACCACATCTTGTGGAATAATGTCTCCTTGGAAATACAGGTTCTTCCTATTTTTGATGAGATTTCCCTCTAGAATTAGCATATAAACACGACTCGTATTCAGTCACTGAAGTCCTACATTGCACAGACTGCAAAACATGAGTTACTCAGTGTTTCTTTTCAGAAGCAACACACAGCAAAACAAAACTAACAGTGAGCAAACTGTTTTGAAACAGAAAAGGTAAAAACCTAGGGGATTTTCTGATTTTGCAAATATCACTGAAATGGGAGAAAGATGTTGTACTCTGATTTGTCACTAACTTAGCCCTAGAATAAAAGTTGTCTTCCTTCAGAAAATTTTTGACTAATAACCCATGGAGAGAGGGATATCCAAACCATTCCTTTTGCTTTTGACCTCATGATTGAGAAAATGTTTACTTTTTCCTCCCTTCTCTTACAAGTTATCTTATTTCTTCTGACAAATCCTTTGAGGTAGGTGGATCAAGAAGTGTCATTTAATGGAAGAGAAACGATTTCCCATGGTGGAAATAACAGCAGACATAGAATACAAAACTTAGATTCTAGAACCAATTCTGCTATTTTTTTAAGTGTGGCCTTGGAGAGGCTTATTATTATTATTATCATCTGTATCATCTTACTACCATCACTATTTATAAGACACTTGCTTATGGTAGTCTAAGTCTCTAAGCTCAGATTTCTTTTTATACCTAACCCTTGAAATTGTCTTTATTTAAATAAATTAATTGGTATTCATTGCTAGGTTAAAGTTTTAATCTAACTCTCTTGGAATAAAATGTAAAATACAGTCCAAACCAGTGATTTTACTAAAGCTCATTTATTTCAGTTCTCTACAGGTATATTTTATGTATCATGGATTATTTTGTTTTATTCACATATATGTCATTTTATGCTGTTCATAACCTCCTTCTTCTCCCTGTTCATAATAAATTCCTTAAAATAAATTTTAGCACTGAAATGTTTAAGAAGGTTGTCTATATAGACATCTCTCAGTTTCTGAAAACTCTTATCCCAAAGTGCTCAGCTGAATGATTGGTCCTCAGAGTCTGAGTGAAACTTTTGGATTGCATCTTAGATGGCTAGTGCCCCGAAATGATCAATATATTTACTGGAAGATTCTAACCAGATAAACAAAGATCAGCTGTCCTGGGTGAAATCTTCAAGGCCAAAAACTCTTACTCATTTCTGCCCTGGAGTAATGCCTGGCATATAATAAGTACTCAGTAAAACCTTGTTGAATGAGTGAAAGAATTACGTAAAGATTCCTCTTGCCAGGACAGCACCAAGGCATGTGGGCATTCCAGGAAGGCCAGTTAATTTAGTGGAGCACCAAGAAAATCAGTTTCCTTATTCATTAAAAAAAATGCTAAGATGATTAACTTACTAATCCACTTTCATTAACTAAGGCAGAGTCCATGTAAAGAAAATTCAGGAGAAAAACATTTTCCATTCCTCTGAACTTCTCTTATTCTCTCTGAATTTTGTCAGGTCATTTTCCAGACCAGACAGAATCTTGAGTGGCATACTGAGGTGTTTTAAAATTAGTGGCATACGTTGCAGAATTTTGACTACAGCTCTGTGAGTTTGTTGTGAAAATGACGGTAGTCAATGCTAAGATTGTTTTTCCTTTTCTTTTTTCATTGTGATTAAAAAGCGCATAACATAAAATTTGCCATCTTAGTCATTTTTAAGGGTGTAGTTTAGGAGTGTTAAGTATATTGACATTGTTGTACTCTAGATCTCTGGAACTCTCCATCTCTAGAACTGAAACTCTGTACCCATTAAACATCTCCCCATTCCCACCTACCACAGCCCCTGGCAACCATCATTCTACTTCTTGTTTCTATGAATTTGACTACTTTAGCTACCTCATGTAAGTGGAATCATACAGCATTTTCATTTTGTGATAGGCTTATATCACTTAATATTCTCAAGGTTCATCTGTGATTATAGCATGTAACAGGATTTCCTTCCTTTTTAGGACTGAGTACTATTTCATTGTATTGATATACCACATTTTGCTTATCCATTCATCACTTGATGGACATTTGGGTTGCTTCCGCCTCTTGACTGTTGTGAATAATGCTCTGTGAACATGGCTGTGCAAATATCTCTTTGAGATTCTGCTTTCAAGTCTTTTGGGCATATATCCAGAAGTGGGATTGCTGGATTGTATAGAAATTCTATTTTTAAATTTCTGAGGAGCCCTCCATGCTTTTTTCTATAGTGGTTGCATAATTTTACATCCCTATTCACAGTGCACTAGGGTTTTATTTTCTCTGCATGCTCACCAATACTTGTTTTATTATGTTTTCTTTCTTTTATTTTTTAATAGTGGCCATCCTAACAATTGTGAAGCAGTATCTCATTGTGGTTTTGATTTTCATTTCCTAAGATATGCAGTTTACTAATAGTTTCTCCCATTCTGTAGGTTGCCATTTCACTTTTTTGATTGTGTCCTTTGATGCATAAAAACTTTTAAGTTTTATATAGTTCCATTTGTCTAATACTTGCTTTTGTTACCTCTGCTTTTGCTGTCATGCATAAGAAATCACTGCCAACTCCGACATCATAAAGCTGGTCCCTTATGTTCTTTTCTAGGATTTTAATACTTTTGGGTCTTGCTTTTAGGTTTTTAGTCCATTTTGAGTTATTTTTTCTATATAGTACAAGATAAGGGCCTGTCTTTATTTTATTTTATTTTTGCATATGGATATCCGGTTTTCCCAGTACCATTTGTTGAAGAGACATTGAGTGGTCTTGGCACCCATGTTGAGGATCATTTGACCACATACGTGAGGGTGTACTTCTGCGTTCTGTATTCCATTGGTCTATTTGTCTGTCTTTATTCCAGTACCACACTGTTTGATTGCTGCAAAATAGATATGGCTTTATACTATATTTTGAAATTATGAAGTGTAAGTCCTCTAACTTTGTTCTTCTTCAAAATTGTTTTTTGCTCTTTGGAGTCCCTGGAGAATCCATGTGAATTTTAGGATGAATTTTTCTACTTCTGCAAAAAAAATCCCCTTGAGATTTTGATAGGGATTGCCTTGTTTCTGTAGGTTTCTTTGGGTAGCATGGACATCTTCACAATATTAAGTCTCCCGAGCCATGAACACAGGATATCTTACCATTTATTTGTATCTTTAATTCCTTTCAGTGGTGCTTTATATTTTCAAGGTAGGATTGTTATTTTAATTTCCATTTGAGAGTGCTGTCTACTTTGATGAAAGCAGGACAAATATCCATGCTTCCAGCTTGGTAAGAGGTTGTATCTTCCCATGTTAACTGACACCTGAATCTGATTTTCCCAAAGGCATTTTAGCTTCTTAGAGTTCCTCAAGCAAGTATGCATTAGAATTCTTTATAACTTAAGCTCTGACCCATGGAACTTTTTCCCCTAGACCCAGTGCCCTGGAGAAGGTAGAAATCCTCATACCTGGTATTGTGTTCCTAGAGGAGAGGCCTCCACATCTGATAAGCCTGGCCGCTGGTGACTAGGCGCAGGTTGTTGAGCACTTGGTCCTGGCACATGCCAAGCCATGAAAGTCTACATGTCTCTATTTTGTAGCGTGAGAGCTCTGGTACTCTTAGAGGGCAGGAGATAGTCTTCCTTGCTCCCTGTGTGAATAAAGAGGGCCATGAGTTGGGGCCAAGGAGAGTGGGCTCTAGGTGTTGATTTTCTCTCTTTGGTCTCACTCCAGCTATGGTACACACAGGGCCATGATGCTGGCGAACCTGGGTGTTTATTTATTTATTTTGCCTTAGAAGACCATAAAAAGGAGTTCCTAAGTTCACAGGCTACCTCCTGCTCTTCAGAGAGGCTGTGCAAAATAAGTGTGTTGACAAATCTTGCATGTTACTTATTCTTATTTAATCATGAAACTTTGCAATTCCTTAGTGTTATTACAAGGAGGAATGTAGGTAATTCCCAACTTACCGAAAATCTCCTTATTTCCTTTTAAAAACTGTTATTTTAGGAAACTGTTGTTGGTCTGGTGCAATGACTACATGTCTCTTGAACCTCAGACAAACAGGTGTGGTCCATGTTGTAGTGTTCTAGCTGGCTGACTTCATGGAGTTTCAGATACCACATTGGCATGGGGGAGGGAGTGTCGTGTTTTATGGCAGTCCTCCCAGCTAAAGCTCTCTGAGTCCAAGTTAGTTGAGCCTTCTGTTCTTGGCAGATTTCCCTTCAGAGTGTCAGTGCCAGAGCCCGTGTTAAACTCTTTGGTGGTGTTCACAGGCCCAAAGTATAATTTGAACTAAAATGTCTGGCGGAATCCTGAAATTAGACTTTGGGCCTGTGAACATCTCTTCCGTGACCCTTTTATTCCCTGCTCTATGTTCCTCATTCTGGTAAGAAAGACAATGTAGGCCAGCAAGGGAGGCATCATCACAGAAGACTTTGTAGGAGGCTTAGACTTCAGTTATGGGTTTTCAGTCCCTTCAACCCCATCTTCCAGAGTGATAAGGGTGGTTGGAGATGGACACAGGACCTGCAGATAAAGTATTTCCCCTTCATGTGGGTGGCTGTGTCCTCACCCAAATCTCATCTTAAATCATAGCTCCCATAATCCCAGCATGTCATGGGAGGGACCCAGTGGGAGGTAATTGGATCATGGGGGTGGGTTTTTCCCATGCTGTTCTTATAAAAGTAAATACGTCTTATGAGATCTGATGGCTTTATAAGGGGCAGTTCCCCTGCACATGCTCTGTTGCCTGCTGCTGAGTAAGACGTGCCTCTGCTCCTCCTTTGCCTTCTGCCATGCTTGTGAGGCCTCCCAGCCATGTGGAACTGTGAGTCCATTCAATGTTTTTCTTTATGAATTACCCAGTCTCAGGTATTTCTTCATAACAATATGAAAATGGACTAATCCACCCCAATTGTTACAGCTACTTGAGGACTCCCTTGATATGCCTAGGAAGATGTTTGACATCCAGGAAGTAAACAGGTGCTTGACAAGTCTCAGGAAACTGCCACGGGGGCAATCTTCACATTGTGAAAAGATTGATGTGAAAGCAAAATGTGTTGAGCAACAGCAATCATCACTGTTGCTACCACTGACATTTGTTTTGGATTTAGTGGTTCATGCAGTGCTTTGCCATGGCTGTTACCAGATTTGATCCATCTGTCAACCCCATGAGATATTGTTGCTGCAGTATTACTTCTAGAGATTAGCAAACCACAGTGCACAATGTAGTCTGGCTTCCCCAGGGTCATGAAGTTGCTCAGTTAGAGCCAGGTTCTAAACTGCTGGTTTCTGGTTCTGAATTGCAAGATCCTTCCAAGGCAGCATTCCACTGTGGTAATCACTGTCAGGGATGCATACAAAGAGTACATAGATTCTTACCAGTTACAAAATCAACACATAAGAAACAAAAATCAAGCTGCTATATTGTGCCGTAATGTGTGGCACATTAGGAAATCAGATCTGGAAATCTGCATGGGCTGGAAGGTCAAGGAAGAGGCTTCCAGAGGAGGTGGAACTTGGATTGGCCCTTGAAGAGTAGATGGGATTTGGGAAGGTGGAGGGCAGGAGTGTCTGGGGAGGCATCAGCTTGTGCAATGGCTCGGGATCAGGAATGCACACAGGGCGTGTCGGAGCCACAGAGGTAACCTGCTGGCTTAACCAGCGTGCATATGTTTTAGGAAAACTGTCTCTCAGGGTCATTCTGTCTTTCCACCAAACCCTGATAGCTCAAGTTTTCTCAGCCAGGATGCAAAATTGCAGTGTGTCTCTGTTTGATGAAGGAAGCCTTCATTGTTACTGGTCTGGCACAAAGAACCCTTGGAGAGAGGGAACAGTGCACAGGGACAGGACACTAAGGGTATCTTGTGTTCCTTCAGAATGATTACATAGAATCAGCGGCACTTTGTTCCTCTGAAGTGGCTTATTGTTTCCTTGAAATAACCTCCTTTGTAACATGGTTAAGGGAACTTAAGGATACAGCCTATAAGCATGGTCAAGTGGAATTTCTGGCAGCAGTTTGCAGGGCATTACTAGATTGCCTAAAAAAAATCCCTTTGTATTTTCTGGTGACAGGTTTGTGACTCTTATCCTACTGAACTGTACGTTCCCAAATCAGCCACGGCACACATCATAGTGGGGAGTTCCAAATTCCGGAGTAGACGGCGATTTCCTGTCCTTTCTTACTACTATAAAGTTAACCACGTAAGTCTCAAGGCATGCTTTTGTTTGATGCTTTGCTTTTCTTGTTTTATCATAAGCAGGCATTTTCTAGCTGCCTTCTACTGTGTGTTTGTGTGTGTTTGAATTCTTCAGAAGGTATGTGGATATTCCTGTGCATGGTATGCACGATTTAACTATGCGAAGTCCTTATTTCATGTAGACCTCCCATGTTTATTTGACAGTAAAGTAATGATTCAGAAAATGACTCAACAAATTCAGAAAATTCCTAAGCCTAATCATTCAAGTGAATACTGTTACAGTCCTCTTCTAAGTGGGCACCTTGGGAGGCTCAGTGCTTATTCAGTGCTGGAGATCTGTGGCATGCCTATTTCAGAAAAGTTGCCGAGGTCCATGGCGCATTCTTTCTATTTTCTGTGTGTGTGTGTGTGTGTGTGTGTGTTTTTTTTTCTTGTTGATACGGAGTCTCACTCTGTAACCCAGGCTGGAGAACAGTGGTGCAATCTGGGCTCACTGCAACCTCTGCCTCCCAGGTTCAAGCAATTCTCCTGCCTCAGCCTCCCCAGTAGCTGGGATTACAGACACCTGCCACCACTCCCAGCTATTTGTGTGTGTGTGTGTGTGTGTGTGTGTGTGTGTGTGTGTGTGTATTTTTAGTAGAGACGAGGTTTCACCATGTTGGCCAGGCTGGTCTGGAACTCCCGACCTGAGGTGATCCACCTGCCTCGGCCTCCCAAAGTGCTGGGATTACAGGCATGAGCCACCTGACCTTATTAACTGTTTTTAAATGACGTGTTCTTTTGAGTATCCTCAGTATAAGAAATCCTTGATTATAGAGAGCATGGATTTTATTTTTTAAATATTACTTATAAAAGCCAGAATTGGCTTTGTCTATAACAAGGACTCTAGGTAATAATGGCTCTAATAGGATGTAATTTTTTTCTCTTGCATAAAATTCCCAGGGTGGGCAGTCCTGGCCTAGTAGCCTGGCTCCATGCCACTTAGCCCTCAGGTACTGAAGTTCCTTTCACGTTTCTGCTCTGCCACCCGCTGGGTTTGGCCATCACTTGCCTGGGGCAAGAGATCGATTTAGTACAGTCACCACCCACACACTCCAGGTGGCAGGTGACAGAGGGCTAATAGTGTGTGCCCAGCTTTTTGAGGAAGGCTTCCAGAAACTGCCGCATGACATCTCCCATTCATCAGAACTTCGCAGGGCAGGTATGAAAGTACAGTCTTATGGGTGGCCATTAAAACAGCTAAAACTTGAGTTTCATTTCTGCGGAGTATAGGAACACAAATTTGGATGAGCAAGAATGGTCTTTGCCACTCACTTTTAAAAGATAGCAAAGAAACCACACACACACACACACACACACACACACACACACACACACATTTTTTTTTTTCTTTCTTGAGACAGAGTCTTGCACTGTCGCCCAGGCTGGAGTGCAGTGGCGCGATCTCAGCTCACTGCAGTCTCTGCCTCCTGCGTTCAAGCAATTCTCCTGCATCAGCCTCCCGAGTAGCTGGGACTACAGGTGTGTGCCACCATGCCCAGCTAATTTTTTGTATTTTTAGTAGAGATAGGGTTTCATCATGTTGGCCAGGATGGTCCCGATCTCCTGACCTTGTGATCCGCCCACCTCAACCTCCCAAAGTGCTTAGATTACAGGTGTGAGCCACTGTGCCTGGCCAAAAACCATCTTTAAAAAAACAAAAAGTTATTTGGCTTTAGCCAGATGAGAGAGAAACTTTAGTTTTTAAGCTAGATAATATAGTTTTGGATTCAAAGCTGAGTGAGGCTATAAACAGGGGAGTGTATGAGTGTAAGTGTATGCACACGCCTGCACCTGTAAGCAGGAGGGTAGAGCAGGATCTGAGTCAGATTCTGTAGGCTTCCAAAAATACCTTGAGCAATGCCAGCTTCATCAGAGTGAGCACGTAGCCTTCTCTGTTGTGACGTCGAAGGAAAATATTCATTTAGTTGTGAAAGTTCTGTGAATTGGAAGGATATAAATTATCTTATTTTTAGTTACATTCATTTATCTCCTTCTTTCTCTAGCCCTGAATTAGGGTCTAAAGTATTTTATTAACTCCAAATATATTTCAGCCTACACAGAACTGGAGCACTGGTTAGAGGCAAAAGAAGATGTGATTTTTTTTTTTTTTTTGAGACAAGGTCTCGCTTTGTCGCCCAGGCTGGAGTGCAGCATCATAATCATAGCTTCATAGCTCACTGTAACTTCAAACTCTTGAGCTCGTGTCTCATCTGTCCAAGGAGTTAGGACTATAGGCACACACTACCACACCTGCTAAGTCTAAAAACATTTTTTTTTGTAGAGAAGATAATTTTTTTGTAGAGGCATGGTCTTGCTAAGTTGCCTGGGCTGGTTTTTTTATATTTTGTTTTATTATTTCATTATTATTAAGGTCTCACTCTGTCCCCCAGACTGGAGTGCAGTGGCACAATCTTGGCTTACTGCAGCCTTGACCTCCCAGGTTCAAGTGATCATCCCACCTTAGCCTCCCAAGTCACTGGGACCACGTGCGTGCCACCCCATCCAGCTAAATGTTTTGCATTTTTTGTAGAGATGAGGAAAGCCGTGTTGCCCAGGTTGGTCTCGAGCTCTTGTGCTCAAGTGATCCACCTTCCTCATCCTCCCAAAGTGCTGGGATTACAAACGTGAGCCACCGTGTCTGGCCTCTTTGTTGTTGTTGTTAAAGGTAGAATAAATAGGGATATGGCATTTTATGGTGTTGTACTTGAATTTAGGGTGCTGGTTACATGCACAGTTTTTTTATTGTAGCATCCATTGATTAAAGAAGTAAGAGAGACGACGAATCCAGGAGAGGGAGAAAGGATCTTTTATTGATGTTTCAGAGGTGTTTTATTGTTGTCTGTAGAATATTTAAAAAGTATGCACAGTGTGCCTAGCAACCCTTTTTTTATATTCTTGAGACAAAGGACCTTTTACTTTTGTCAATGTGAGTAATAAAAGGATTAAATGTGTATTGTCTCAGAAAAGAGATAATTTTTAGCAATTAGACCTCAGAGACAGCTTCTTCCCTGGCTGACCTCAGACCCACATGGCTACACTCCTGCTCCCCGAAGTGCTAGTCTTTCCTGGACCTCTAGGCCTGAAAATGGACTCACGTAGCATAGTTAGAGTTTAAGATAATTGATTTCCCATATTTAAAATTTTAAAGCATAAATGACTTGAAGTTCTAGCTCTTCCAAGGTACAGAAACAGAGATATGTTTGAAAGCGTTGCTGTGTGATCAGGTTACCCCAGGGAAGTCCTGAATGAACACACACTTGCCCGCCCACTCTCTCAACCCCATGAACTAAAATATATTTTACAGGTAGAATAATGATAAAATTTGTATTTTATTACAATGTTTACATTTTAATATCAAGGTTAATTATATAAATGCTTCTGATTTGACTAGGGCTTTTCCTAGAGGGAAGTATTATTACCAAAGGTGGATTTCTGTGGTTAAATGGAAGACACTGAAATAGCAGAGTAGTTATCTGTGCTGTCATTGTTCATCCACGGCCACATAGAAAACAGGCAGCCTTCCAGAAAAAGTAAACAGGCATACATTCCATCCATTTGCTGATCTTTCTTTCTTCTCTTTGGTTATTTGAGACATTTTAGGCTTAAGAGTATGTATTCCTACCCAAAAATAACTTAAGCTTACGAGTAAGGATATTAACATTTTATAGTTAAAATATTGTTTCCCATGTATGTTACCACAGGGACACGTCTGATTTTGGTGGTGAGATGACTTGGCTAATGTTGGATGCTGGGAATTGATGATTAGATTAGGAGAAGCTTGAAATGCATATGATTTTTATGAACCTGAAGTTCTGTTTGATATAAAGGCCCCTGCTGAGGGTACATCTTTCCCTTCCTATCAGCTGTTATCATGCATGTGTCAGGTTGGTGCAAAAGTCATTGCAGTTTTTGCCATTACTTTTAATGGATATAATCACATCCTTTCACCCCTCTGGTGAGGGAAGGATTCCTGCTCTAGGTTACAGAGACAGCCAGACACAGAACACTTGACGCTGGACATGTGAGATCAGCAGCCATTTTACTGGTCACATACACTCACTGCCAGGAGGAGGAGGACACCACAGCTCACGAAGGGGCACCTTAGGTTGGACTGAGGAGCAGAGTGCCAGCCAGGGGCTGTGGGAGGCAGGCTGTGTAGTATCAGGAGCATAGGGTCAGCCTTGGCTCCTGCAGGAGCATATGATTAGCTTGCTAGCATAATTCCATGGGCTGGCAAGGAACTGAAACCTGTTACCGAGGGATGGGCAGGAGCTTCACCTGCTCTACTGGATAAGGAGAATTGTTTCACTCGGGAACTTTATCCGCAGGAGCAAAGTGTGGCAGGGAACTTGAGGCCATTTGAGGCCCTCTCAGTTTTACCAGATGTCGAGGCAACACATAATATTAACTTTAGGCCTTTTGAACACGGGCTGGTAGAGCCATGTGGGCTCCCTTTGAATATCCAGCGATTAACAGCTTTACAGATCATGGTTAGAGAAGCTGAGTGTCATGTATGTTCAGAATTCTGTGTATCTTTCTATGAAAGGTCTTAGAATTGCTACGCCCTTTGTTCTTTATTATGTTAGGTTTTTTTTTTTTTTTAGTTTTGCTTTACATGGTACACAGCATGGTCTCCCAAATTAACAGTACACATTTCTAGAAAACGAAACTGGAAGATTTCCAGTGAGGCAAATTTCCTTAAAAAAAAAACCTTCATGCTCTGTTTTTGTAATTTAATACTTGTATTAATTCCTGTGTGTTAGACACAGTGCCAAAAGTGTTACAGTGTTATGCCTCTTATCACACCCTGTACTTTTAATATTTTACCCATTTTATAGATGAGAAAATTGGGGATCACAGGAGATACATAAAGTACCCAAGATCATACACTGACTGAGGGCACAAGTGGGACTGACAGCAGGTCTTTTATGCTGCATCTCTTTTTTTGTTTGTTTTTTTGTTTTTGAGATGGAGTCTTGCTCTGTCACCAGGCTGGAGTGAAGTGGCATGATCTCAGCTCACTGCAGCCTCAACCTCCCAGGTTCAAGCGATTCTCCTGCCTCAGCCTCCCAAGGAGCTGGGATTACAGGTGTGCACCACCATGCTAGCTAATTTTTGTATTTTTAGTAGAGAAAAGTTTGACCATGTTGGCCAGGCTGGTCTCGAACTGCGACTGCTGACCGCAGGTGATTCACCTGCCTCGCCTCCCAAAGTGCTGGGATTATAGGCGTGAGCCACCACGCCCGGCTTTATGCTGCATCTTGGTGCTGTTTTGTGTTGCCTGACCTATTTCCTCCCATCAGGGCTTACATCACTTTGTAAGAATTCAGGATCAGGAAATACTCTGTCTGGATTCAAATCTAGGCTTCCCCATTTACTGTGTGATCTTGAGTATGTTCCTTAACCTCTCTGTGCCTTCATCACTTCGTGTATAAAGTGGAGCAAATAATAGGTCTATTGTGTATGATAATTAGGCTAATTAAATAAAAATATGCAAAGTTCTTATAATAGTGTCTGTCATATAAACACTCAAAAACACAGTAGTAAGATGACAGTAGTAAGCCATCAAAAATGTTGAATTTTTAATTATTAGTAGCATTGTAAATGAGCGCTATCCTTTATGGTTTACAGCTGATGAGCTTTTAATCTATGCTCTGACATCAGTAAGAAATGCTGCCAAGTAATAGTAACACTCTTTGGATAATCTACCTAGGGTATGTATAAGGTACACAAAAGCACTAAGGCTACTTACTCTTCTGCACAAAATTGAAAACCACATGTTAGGAATTGCTGAGTCCATGATAAATTCCATTTAGAGCACATCTTTAGATTATTAAGAAAATCTAACTATAAAATACCAAAAATGTAGTCTGTTTAATATATGTGTTTTATCGACCACATTCCATAGTATAACAGTTCTGACTAGCTGTCCTAAACTAGAAGGTAATTTGAAATAGTTGTCCCTAAATTGCTTCATTTTGTAATTGGTTTCTCACTACTTTAGTGAGTTTTGGTATGTATGTTCTCAAACTCTCACCATTTAAACATATTCCCATCCCCATCTAACCCTTCTGATGGAATCTAAGATTGCCTAATGGCAGCTGTTCTTGACTAATGTTTCTCTTTCTTTTCGTTTCTTTCTTTCTGAGACAGAGGTTCATTGTCACCCAGGCTGGAGTGCAGAGGTGCCATCTTGGCTCACTGCAAACTCTGCCTCTTGGGGTCAAGCAATTCTTCTGCCTCAGTCTCCCAAGTAGCTGGGATTACAGGTGTGTACCACCATGTCTGACTAATTTTTGTATTTTTAGTAGAGACGGGTTTCACCGTGTTGGCCAGACTGGTCTCAAACTGCTGACCTCAGGTGATCTACCCGCCTTGGCCTCTCAAAGTGCTAGGATTATAGGCCTGAGCCACCGCACCCGGCCAACTAATATTTCTTTATCCCAGATAAAGTATCATCTAAAGCCAGCTCAGAGTTATTCTCTCTCCAGGCAGAATTCCCTCTCAGCAGGTGGCAGACCCTTACCCCTTAAAGATCAAGGGAAACAGGACCACCATGAAATCCATCTGTGTCATTTGCTTTCTGGGCACTGGATGTAGCTTGCCTTTGTTCTCCTCTGGATCCCCGCCATCACTTCCTGTTGCTGGTGGCCTTGCCATTGCTTGGCATCCTCTCTTCCATGTTCATACCCTTGTGACCTTTCTCTCCTCCCCATTAGTCAGGAATGAGCTACCCTGGAGTAACTGCTGCCCCTTTGCTTCCCACTCCCACACCTTGCCCCCCTGAATTCTGAGCCTGGCTGTTGGTCTTAGGCTTCCTTTAACCCCCTCAGTGATTGTCTGTCTCTGCAGAATGGTACTGGCGACCTCAGACAATGGCCCTGTCATATGTCCAGCCATTCTATGGTTCTCCAGCTTCAGCGCTAGTGAGAAGCGTCCCCACCTTCTCCAACAAGGAGCACCCAAGCCCTTTTGAGAAATCCAAACCCATGTTAAGTTTTCCTGGGTTGGGCTTTAAAGACAATTAAGCTGTGACTGGACTAAGATTTGGAGTACGCCTTAATGGATAGAACCTTGCAATGCCAGCATCCTGAACAGGCTGTGGTATGACAGGACTATTTTCAGTGAAAGTTTCCCCCTCCACATTATCCTGCATGGAGGGGTTCTATCACTGCCTTCATTCTTTCACACTCTGGACTTACAGTCTCAGTGTAGATGCTTTGAGTCATTCATGCATTTTATTGGGTATTTTGTGTTTAATTTAAATGTTAAAACCTAAATCCATAAAAGTACTTTGCCACAAAAGCCTAAGTTGTATAGCTGCAAGGTTAGATCTGTACCTCCTGTTCATAACTCGGAAATGTTTATGTTCTTCTAGATGTTCATCTGACAGTGCAGTATACTCTGCCAGAATTGCAGGGTAGGGGGCTTGCAGCAGAGAATGCAGATTGAATCCAAAAAAAATCCCCCTTGTTCTAAACAGACTTGAGTCAGCATGGGTATGTGCCTCCTGTCCTTAGGTATCAAACTTAGCAGCAGCCTGGCCTTTTGTCACCATGAAAGTTTCCCATTTAGAATCAGAATGGGTTTTTGGTATTTGTGATGTTTCTAGATAGGCTAGTACAGAAAAAAAAAAAAAGTTGCAAAGCATAAAAAAATAATTTTTATTTTACTAATCTTGACATTAATAGTATCCTGTACATTTGAGGAGAACAGTTATTTTGTATTTCTTCTTTCAGCAGGAAAATGAAACAATACCAGTGAAAAAGAAAGTAGGTTATTTAAATGGTTTTAAATTTCATAACTTAGATCCTATCTAAACATCTCCACACATTCCTAATATTTTGCACTGAGAGGCTTTTTGTGTCATTTGCCCATTAATGGTTTCTTTGACTTGAATTAAAAATAAACAAGTCTTGATTTCCAGAAAGCCGTATCATGTTTTCGTAAGCGGAGGTGGACTATCAATGAGCCAAGGGCTCTTTGTTCTGGAGACACACGGAGAGTGTCTCTCATGGGTACGGTTACCTGATGGTGCTGTGTTGCTGTGACCTCTCCCCCCAGGCTTCCATCTGCCGGAGCAGCCAGCCCCTGTCTGGCTTCAGTGCCCGGTGCCTAGAGGACGAGCAGATGCTCCAGGCCATTAGGAAAGCCAATCCAGGAAGTGACTTCGTTTATGTTGTTGACACCCGGCCTAAAGTAAGTGTCACCGTTGTGATGCATGTCTTTGCACCTGAGTTGTGAAACTGGAGGCAAGGCAAAGGCTAGCCGACTGCCATGTCTTGTGCAGGTTGCTTCATCTGCAAAGGGGTGGTTCCTCTTGGCATAGTCAGTATCTGGGCACCCTGCTGGCTGCTTCCTGGAGGTCCAGTGCTCCTGAAGCCTCTGACTATGCAAGTACATTTTATGTTTCCCCTGCCCCTAGCATTGTGCTGGGCACATGGAGGCACCCAAATGAATGTGGCTTCCTTTCGGAGATTGTGCTCCTAAGTATAACCAAATTAGTACTAGGTTTATTTCTAAAACAACTCTTCCTGCTCTGACAAGAAAATTCAGTCTGGAGCTCCAGCAGTTTAATTGTTGCAAGGTACTCATTTTTCAAATTCAACTTGTAGTAATCTATACCTGTGATTTGGAAAGATTTATAAAATATGTAAATTTTTGAAAAACTGTGCTTTTAAAAAAGTTGTAGGTATGTAAAAATGTATAGAAAAATATTGGAAAGGATAAACACAGAACTGTTAAAATTCCCTGGAGAAGGGAGTAAGATTTGGGGAGGTAGAGGGCTTTCTACTTGTTTATTGTTAGAAAATCATTATTTTACAATTACATATGTATTAATACATTAATTTTCTAATTTAAACAAACCAATAAGAAATAATAAATCTAGACATCAAGGGATGAGTCACATTGATCTTATACTTACCTTCCACTCAGCCTTATTTATTTATTTTTTTTTAAGGAGAATCAGTGTTAAGTCCAATAAAATTTCCAGTTTTTCTCCTTAGACCCAATTCTTTTAAAACTCATCAACAAGTGGAGTCCCCAGAGGGATGGACACAGAATCACCTACAAGTGCTTTGACTATAGCGGACAGAATGAGATGACAGAATGAAACATCCCTTAGTCAGCATATTTGGCGTCACACTTTTCTAGCCAATAATGAAAATGTGCCTGGACCTGTGACTGAGGAGAAAGATGAACATGCAGTTCTGTCTCCTTGTATGGTAAGCCGAGGAGTTCAGGATGTCCTATTAACCAACAAGAGTAGAGTCAAGAAATTATGTTAAATACAATCTCATTAAAAAAAAAATGGGGGAAGGTATACGATGCTGTTTACAGTGGTTTTTCCTGTGGGGCGAGAAGTTCATTTTAAGAAACTTCACTTCCTAAGTTAGAGTTTGAAATTTTTATTTTCAATATGGAAAAGGTATAAAAGCATGAGGACCTTAAATTTAGTTAAACATAGGGTTGCCATATGACTCAGCATTTCCTTCCTAGGTATGTAACCAAGAGAAATGAAAACTTATGTCCACATAAAAAGTTGTATGTGAATATTTGTTCATTATCAGTAATAGTCAAAAATATAAGTAACCAAATGTTCATCAGCAGAGAATGGATTTATAAAATATGGCAAGTCCATTCAATGGACTATTATTCAGCTATGAAAAGCAATGGACTGTGGATACATACTGCAGCATGGACAAACCTTCAAAGTGTTATACGAAGAGGAAGAAGTCTGTCACAAAGGAATCTTGAAATGTTCCAAATAGGCAAATTCATAACCACTGAAAGTAGACCGATGGATGCCTAGGGCTCGGGGAAGGGCGGGAAATGATGAGTGACTGCTAATGGGTACCAGATTCTCTTTGGGGTGATGGAAATGTTCTAAAATAAGATCATGGTTATGGTTGCATGACTCTGTGGCTATACGAAACACCCTTGAGTTGTTTGCTTTAAATGGGTAAATGGTGTCACATGTGAATTATATGTCAGTGAAGGTATTAACAAAGAGAACATAGGAAATAAACATTACAATGAAATAAAAAAAAATTACGAGGAAGGATAAAATAAAATCAATAGCTCAAGTCATTTAAAAGTGTACTCTCTTGGTAAGAGGTAATTATAAACACGGTCTGCACTCATTGGTGATATGAGAAATCATGAGAACTGAATCCTTTGTGTGGATACTCAGGCCTTGGTGATTTTCACAGATTCTCTGAACGTCACATCACCAAATATTATGATTCGTGTCCAGGATAATGTAATGTGATGTTTTCCTAGAGTAAGATCAGTGCCCTACTCCTACCCTCACCTCAGAATCATCCTGTCCGCTTTGGAGCAAAGCACATAGCGGGAGAGATGTGTGTGGAGTGGTGAGGATGGAGTCACTATTCACGGATGCCAGATGAGCAAAGCAGTCATAGAGATCGGTGATGAAGCTGATATTACAGCTAGATCACATTCACATACTACTAGATTATAGGTCAAGGGTCCCTTCCTTTTAAATTCTCAGAGCACAACACACAGATAAAAGTTTCAAACTGAAGAAAAAAATAGCTTCTTTGCTGGAAGATTTTCACTGAAACATGTCAGAAAATCTCTGGCTTTTACTATTCTCTTTCACTTTGTGCCTTTCTCTCTGGGTCATTGCATTTAAACCTTTCCTTCTAATGTGACTGCCTTGCCACCTCTTCTTTGTACCCTTTGTTTGCAAGGTGGGGCTGTTTTGAATTTCCTAATAGTTACAGATGATTTAATGATTAGCTGCTTAGATATACTGAAGACAGGATAAGATAAGGAAGAGAAAAGACAGGGCTTTACTGAGTAGAGATTGGGAAGCCTTTCTCCTATCCAGTTTTTTTTTTTTCAGATTTAAATAAAGCCAGACAGATTCACCTACTAATTTTAGGACCAGTGATCTAGATATGTACTGGGTTGTGTAAACCTTCTAGGAAATGTGGCAGCTGTAGAGCCAGGCATATTCCAGATTTAAAATAAATTAATCCAAAGGATTTGATTTGAAGGGTATATTTAGTGCTAAGTGTGTTTACTCTCAGCAGTGAGTTTGATGCTGATCCATTAAAGAAAACAGGGGTCTTGCACGAGCCGTGCCTGCTTCTCATTTATCCATGCATGCACACTTCACGTGAGGTTTAAACTGTTTGCTTAGAGCATTCATTCTTCTAAAGATTGTGTTTGTTGATTTTTGTTCCGGAGTGTTAGGCCTCCTTGGTAGCCAAGAGACTGAGTTTGCTCTGGGAAGCGTAGACCATGGCAATCAGGCACTTCTCAGGTTTGCTCACAGGTTTCATTAAAAAGAAAAAGGATTGGGAGCTGACCTGGATCGTTCCTGGCCTTTGAGCAAGGCTAGCCCCACATAAGAACTTCCAGAGCCGCCTGTTCAGATGAAAGCCTCTAAATTGCTTCTTGACATTAAGATTTTGGGAGACACCAGCCTGAGCAACATACTGAGACCCCCATCTTTACAAAAGTTAGAAAAAATTAGCCGTGTATGGTGGCACGAGCCTGTAGTCCCAGCTACTTGGGAGGCTGACGTGGGAGGATGCTTAAGCCCAGGTGTTGGAGGCTGCACTGAGCCTCGATTGCATGACTGCACTCCAGCTTGGGCAACAGAGGGAGACCCTGTCTCGAAAGAAAAAGAAACAATTGGAAGACAAAGTCAGTGAAGTCTTCAAGCATGTATTGAATGTCGATTCAAAACAAAATTATGCTCGTCAGGGCACATCTTAGTGCTGGGGGCTGGTGCATTAAGAAAATATGAAAGTGTTGATGCAGTATTTGTTGAATTTTCAAATGAGAGATAGCTCATTTTGTTGCAGCCTTTTTCATGACTATCATTCATTTGTTCTGGGACTTTGCTGAGCTTGTAAAATTGCCAGGCATTTTTTCATTTAGTTCTTTTAACAGTCCTGCAGGTTAAGAGGGTTTTTTTTCTTTTCATGGATAAGGGCTAGAACTTAAAAGAGGTTAAGTAATTTGCCCAAGGTCACACAGTTGAGGGCAGAACCTGGATTCACATCCAGGCTTATGTAACCCCAGAGCCCACTCTGAGGTTTGACCCAGGTGCTTGACCATGGTATTGTTTTCCCAGCAGAGCCCCGTTTCCACGTGGAGGCTCTGCAGGGTTACCACCTCTAAGCACACACCTGACGAGGCTGGAGAACCCTTCACCAGCTCCTGTGAGGCAGCCAGGGCTATCGGAGGGGGTGCCGAGGCATGAAGAGAAGGGCCGAGGGCGAGGCAACTCTTGCCTCCGTGACACCTGGCCTTTTGTCCTTGCTCCTTCTCCAGAGACTGTACTGTGGTTATGCCCCCTGATTTCACCAGGTCAGCGAGTTTTCAGTTGCGTAACAGGATGTCACGTGGGATGTTTTTCTGTTTCTCTGGAATTAGCGAGTAGGTGGTTTCTACTCGTTGAGTCCTGGGAGGGGTTACCTAGGAAAATTAGTGGTAGAGGTGAGGGATGCCTGAGAGAGGGGAATCTGGGGTCTCACACTTGCTGATGGCCGTCATAGCAGCAACCAGAGGGAAGAGAGCTGGGAAGAGGTCAGTGCCCAGTGGCCATGGAGCAATCTGCACCCCTTCCCTTTGGGAGGGCAAAGATGGAGAAATTTCCTGTGGGTCACGTGGACGCTGAGGAAGGAAGCTGAGCAGGAGCCATCTTGCTTCAACCTTCCTGAAAGGGCTCAGCCGCCGGGTGTCTTCAGCTGCAGATGACTGGGATGGGTATGCTAGTGAGGGAAGCTGAGTGGACTGGAAAAGGCTTAAGCCAAGGTGGCTCTCCCGTGTCAGTGAGATGTGTACTCCCCACCTCCAAAAACCCTCATCTGTACCTTGGGAGATTCAGCAGTTGCCAGACACTATGCCAGAGAGGGAAGTGGTGACCAACTCCTTCAGCTATTGAAGAGAGAATTGCAACCTTGCCTAGCTTTGCAAAGAGAAATGTACCTCTTTTCTTATCCCTCCTCTGCACGCATCCTCCCAGTACACAGATAGGGCCTAAAAGAAAGAGGAGAGGGAGAGAGGGCCGGAGCAAACCCCTCACCAGTCCAAATAGCCTGTAATGGAGGGAAGAGCTAATTTTGCATCCTATATGGGACTGGAATTCTAAGTTAGGCTAGATGGAGATTTTCTATCCGAATGTAAACCTGATGCTATCAAATCTGTCCAAGATGCCCTTAGCAGGTAGAAGGGAGGATTTTGACTAGCACAGGTGTAGAGAACAGTTGCAAGGAATAAAATCAACTCACAATTTTGTGTTTGTATCACAAGTTATGTTTCTTCCTTTAACCAGTTATACAGGAGGGAGAGAGAAGGACCATCATTTGACAACTTGTGTTAGGGCAAGACCCAATCCTCCTCCTGCCAAGATCAACTTTTACGGTCATTTCCGACCCGTGTCAGCTCAGGCACTGTCATTATTCAGGTGTAAAATGTAGCTGTGAAAATGGCAGACTCCAAGACTAAGGTAGTGACCAGGCTGACCTTTAACCTGATATCCAGATGAACACAGACTGAGTTTTCCTATGTTTGATTTAGGGTTAGGGCGAGAATCTGATGCTGTTTCTTTACAGTCTTGGCCTGCTCTTCCCTGGCTTCATTCGGTAATCTAGTCATTTTGCAGTTGTTCAGCTGGTCAGTAAATCTTCCTTAAGTGCCTGTTCTGTGCTGGTTTGAAGGATAGGGATATGGCTATAAATGAGATGGACAGAGTCCCTCATGGAGCCTACATTCTCCATCCCTCCTCTCATTCAGCGCTGAGGTTTGCAGTGCCCACCCCTCTCTGCTCACTTCTTGTTCCTATTTTCTCTGTTGTGGACACTAAATCAGTCTCCAATTTTTCACTTAGACTTGCTGAAAATCCACTGCCACAGATGAAGTCTCAGTTCCTTGGCCGGGCCTGTTGTAGTGGACCATGAGTGCTTTCTAGCCTTCCCTGTTGGTATAGCTGCCAGAGGAGCCTTCATCTTCACCTGGAGTGGTTAGCTCATTGGTCATCTAGAATGCCCTCCCCTCTCTCTCCATCCTTCCAGATTATGTTCACGTCCAGCTCCAGCTTCCTCTCTTTCACAGAACGTTACCCCCAATCCCCAGGCCAGATGGAGTTGCCTTAGATTCCAACTCCTGTCGCTGTCACTGTCTCTACCATTAATCCAGCTCCTGCCCAGTCCTGGTGGATGTCGTCTGTGACCATTGGGCCATGTGCTTTCCCTTCCATTCTCAGTTCTAAGCTGAAGGCTGCAAAAACAGCTTCATTTTACTCCATGTAACTCCTGGCCACAGTAGGTGTCTATGAAGTGTTGCCTTTGCTTCATTTACTAACTTCCCTGCACCCAAAGGCACTGATATTATCAAATCGCAAAAGTATCTTGTGTTAGGAAACAGGGTACTTTTCCCAGTCCTACTTTTCACCTATCTGTTGTGTTTCTTAAACATAAATTGAAACTGAAGTGGCTACCTTTATTGCTTTATCTCCTTGAGAATTTTTAGGACCTGAAATGAATAGCTGTTCTTTAGTTGTGGAATGGAGTTCTCAGTCAAAGGGACAGAGGACCATATTTGATGCAGTAATAGCGATTTGTTTGATACTTTATCTTACTACACACACATACATGTAAAATGTCCAAGATAACTTACTGAATTTTTATTAATTGTAAAACTGTATCTCCTGCTTTGAGGGTTCATCTTTTGCTACATTATCGTGATAGGTCCTGTAAAATAAGTGGAAATCCTAAGCAATTACACTTCAGATGGTAGATTAAATATTGCCACCTTCTGTTCACTTTGAGGAGTGCACATAGATGTTCAGGAGGTTGTGTTTCTCCTTTGCTTTTAAGGAAGGCTACCAATAAGTTCTCCTGATCAAAGATAATCAGCTATTTAATAAGGTGTACGTGGTGTCTTAATTATAAACTAAAATAATATTTTAATTTTTGTTTATTAAAAAAATTTTCCACACTCTATTATAACTTTTGTAGACTGTGTAGTCTCTCTCTATCTCTCTCTCTCTTTTTTGTTTTTTTGTATTTCTGCCTGGGATAGCTCTCCTGTCCTTTGTGGGTAAAGAAGGAGAATGGTCAGTAACACGAGATCTTGCTTTGTCACCTACACTGGAGTACAGTGGCATGAGCAGAGTTCACTGTAGCCTTGACCTCCCAGACTCAAGCAATCCTCCTACCTCAGCCTCTCAGGTAGCTGGGACTAGTCACATGCCACTACATCTGGCTAATTTTTGCATTTTTTGTAGAAACGGGGTTTTGCCTGTTGCCCAGGCTGATCTTGAACTCCTGGGCTTGAGAGATGTGCCCACCTCTGCCTCCCAAAATGCTGGAATTACAGGCATGAGCCACTGTGCCTGGCTGGTTTTTGTTTGTTATGCTTTTTAAGAAAGAGTATCTCTGTGGTGTGTGGTGAATAGGCTTAACTTGAATTATTCAAGGTACAGCATAAATGTAAGGTTCATGTACGTAAGGATACTTGCAAGTATCCTATTTATGAAGCTTGTTTTAAAGGATAAACCAACATCTTTGAAAACTAATTATGCAAAGCAGTGATATTTCATAATAGCTTTGGAAGAATGATGTCTATAGGTAATTTTAGAAAAGTTTTCCCTATAAAATATTAATACTTTTTAAAATGTGAACATAAGTTGTATTAAAATGCATTATTTTAATATTTTTTCTTAATTAAGACCAAACTCTTTATTCTCATAGCATGCCTGGGAGAAAGACCCTTTTGTAGACTGGAAACAGTGTCCTGAGGGGCAGATGTGTCCCAGCTGATGTCATATGAGCTAAGTCATGGAGCAGGGATGCTATTGAGACGTGAGGTGTCTGCCAGCCTGGGCCCCTATGGCAACGGCTTGTCCTCTGCTGTTTTTTCACTTCTAATACACTTTATTTCTGTTATTTAAATTACAAACTTCATATATGCTCTCAATATCAGTGAAAGATTACAGGGGCGTCTAACGTAGTACTGACAGCATTCCCCTGTCTCCTGCCGTGCTGTCTTTCTGATGTAATTGCTGCCAAATTGGTATCGTTTTCTATACATTTTTATTCTGCTTGATAAACATGCATAAACTTAAATACATATATATAGTTTGTTTTATAAAAAGTGGATGATTGTATGAATATTATTCTGTAGCTTACATTTTTCACTTGTCATAGGCCAATGCCAAGTCTACAAACAGAGGATCCCTGACTTAATGGTTCAACTTAGGTGATTTTCTGACTTTTTGTAATGGTGCAAAAGCAATAGACATTAAGAAACTGTACTTTCCTTGTGATGCTGGGCAGCAGCAGTGGGCGCAGCTGCATTTGCCATGTACTTTTGACTTGGGGTATTTTCAACTTATGATGGGCTCATCAGGACGTAACCCCATCGTAAGCCTCGGAGCATCTGTCTGTCTGCTGTGTGATCTGTGGCCTCCTCCTTGGTCACTGCGCGCAGTTCAGGGCATGATAAACCATCATGTATCCTATCTTTGCCCTATTGATATAGCCATGGGTTTTCAGCTTTATTGCAATAAACATTATTAGGCATCTATTTTTGTGTGCTGGTACTTTCAATTTTGTCAGATTTTTAGGAGAACTGTGTCAAAGAAGATATGTGTCTTTAACTTGAAACTTGGCTCTTTTAACTTAGCTTTTTGAAAAGTATTGCATTGCATTATGCTCTTAAAAGCAGATACTTTTTCTGGTGGTGAGTTCCTGGCGTAGGGATAGCCCTCCTGTCCTTGGTGGGTAGAGGAGGAGAATGGTCAGTGAATATTTTTTTTCAGGATGTGATTACCTGCTTAATTAAACAGCAAGAATGTTTTCCCATTCTAGAAACCTGTGTATTTCCCAGCTAAAATCGGACTTGTCCCCTTTTTGATTTTAGCCATGCAGGGCTAGGACAGTGTTTGGATTTAATAAATTTCTTCAGAGACCACTATGACTTAACCTAGTTTACCCTTGAAGACTCCAACTTCTCATACGTAGAACTATAATAATGAAAGTGATCAAAAAGTCCAATAGAGCTCTAGATTTAAATAAGGTGGCTGGAGGAAATGCCTCTAGAGACTTGGTTCCATTCCTTGTTTTCATTTTAGTTAGTAATTCCTGCTCAGGGTTTAACTTGGCATCTGAGGGATCTTGTGGGCAAATCAGAATGATGTAACCATTCCTATTTGATAACATGTTTATTGACAATAGAATACTAGAAGACATAATATAACGTTTAGAGCCTTATATTGACAGCTGTTTCTGCTGTTATTCTTCTGCCAAACTACGGAATATATGTAGTATTAAATTGGACTACTTGGTTCCATCACAGAATTCAACATTCAGTTTGGCATCTTTGACGGGGACTGCAAGACATCTCTGGAAGGGTTTATCTGTAGACTGCTTTCCAGCTAAGAAAATGTGACCCACAGGACAAATTCATGCTGTTGAATATAAGCTCAGCAGGAGTGCCTGAAGCTATGTAGTTCAGTACAATGTTGCAGTGATTCAAATAAGCATACTATGTTTCCGCACATCATTTTGAATGCTTTGATTGGGTATCCATGAAATGTTTTGGTTGTTTCATCTTTGTTTCATCAGTGTAATTGATGACTGTTCTGTTTTGCTGACCACTGCAGCTTAATGCAATGGCAAATCGTGCTGCAGGGAAAGGCTATGAGAATGAAGACAATTATTCCAATATCAAGTTTCAGTTTATCGGGATAGAGAACATCCATGTCATGAGGAACAGTCTGCAGAAAATGCTGGAAGGTAAACCATTTCCTTATGCACAGCATTAAAAAATGCAGTTCAATATTTTGATGCCAAAAGGGAATAAGATAGTCTTGATTTTAAAATGTTTTTTTTCCCCCAATGATGCTATTTACATAGGTGTGATAATCTGGGAAGAATATCATGTTACAGTGGCTCTTTAAATATTTAAGAACCTTTCTGTTACTTTTTTAAGCATCACTGTGATGTAGTTTTGTCACTTGGTGATTAGCAGTCAGGGACTCTACAGTGGTACTTAACATCTCAGGTAAAAGTGCACAGGGATATTTTTCTTTCTTCCTCATAATGTTAGTTTGATCCACATTTAAGGCCATTTAGGAATAAAGCAATAACCAGCCATTCTTTTACGGAGATCAGGTTCCAAAACCGTATCCTTGCTGAAGGCCCTTAGAAGGGAGAATATTGGAGGTTCTGACTCGAATTTCTAAACAGCAGCCACTGCAATCTACATGCATGTAACCTCCTGCCACCTCCACATACACTTCGGCATATAGCAGCGAACACTACAAGACCCGTACCCACGGACTTACATACTTGTGTGGATAGGAAATTAAAGAGATGGATTATGTAATATAGAAGAGTTGTTCGTGTGGCCAAACCAACCACATGCTGATGAGTAGAAATGCTGCATTTCAAGCAAAACCAGCTTAGTCTGCCACTTCTGCTCCTTGTGATCATAGAGACCCCGAGAGGAATCTGTTGCCACAGTCTAACCACTTCCGGCTCTGGGAACTGGGAAAAGACAGAGGATGCAGAAACCATGGCCTTGGCTGTCCATGCTGTGTCTGCGCTTCTGGGGAAAGCCCTGGAGAGCTAGAGCTGGGAGCCAGGAAGGTTGGCTGTCTTGATTGGAAATGCAGGCTCTGGAATGAAGAGGGACAAAGAAGGTGCTCAATTATTTTTTCCAGGAATCCACGTTTGCTCTCAGTTACTTATACAGTTCTTCTTTTAATCAGAACAACTTAATGTTGCAGTTGGAGAAATCTGAGTGTCACAAACAGCCCTAATTTCCATTCTCTTTTCTGGACTTTCTGGTTCATCTCAGTAATTATGAAACTTTGAACACATAGTTAACTTTTTTGGAGATCCATTACCTGCTGCAAAATGACGGGATTAGGCCAACACTTTTTTTGAGACGAAGTCTCACTCTGTCACTGAGGCTGGAGTACAATGGCATGATCTCAGCTCACTGCAAACTCCACCTCCCAGGTTCAGGCAGTTCTCCTGCCTCAGTCTCCCGGATAGTTGGAGTTACAGGCGCGTGCCACCAAGACTGGCTATTTTTTTGAATTTTTTTTTAGTAGAGATAGGGTTTCATTGTAGCCAGGATGGTCTTGATCTCCTGACCTCGTGATCTATCCACCTGGGCCTCCCAAAGTGCTGGGATTACAGGTGTGAGCCACTGCACCTAGCCTAGACCAGTACTTCCTGTAGTTCTTCTAGCTGTGACAATTTGATGCCCCTCTTTAGAAAAAATCCTTTCCTACAGCTGAAAACATCTCAGCCCTAGAGCCATATGCATCTTTTCTACATAGTTGGCAGTCAGTCTCTTAGGTCACAGTGACATTACCTGGGCATTGTCTCAGGTCACAGTGATCATACATGATTATTCGAGCAGCTTAAACTTTTGGAAATTGTCATGCACAGTTTGGCTGTCCCTGCTACAAACTGTGTTTTTTATGCATTGAAAAATTGGACTAGTTTGGTACTGTTATTGGAAAGGTAGTATGACTTTAATATGAAGACTGTTCATTTATCAGCATCATTTTAAGTTATGCTTTAAATTTTTCATTTGGTCATTTCATAAGATGACTTGGAGAACATATATTCTTCTATGCAGAAAGTTGCTCCTATGAGTACTTATAGCATATAAATTTGACTTGTTTTTAAATTGGTAATTCTTTGGTTTCTTGTTAGGAACCATTTCTCCTGCTTTTATGCCTATGATCTGACTCATTGCTGTTTTCTAAAGAAATGCAAACTGACCAAGTTCCGGAGGGCACCTGGCTGTTTCATAAGGGAACATGGTGCTTCCACATAACTTTTCCAGCTATGTGCAGTGCAGTAGGCAAGGACATCTTCTGGATGCTTGTCTGTGGTCTTGACCAATGTTTGACTATCTGTTTTTACTGAGTAAATTATAAACCATTGCGGAGGCTGAGTTGATGAAGTGTTGCAATCAGACCCACCTTTAAGGCTTTTCCTCCTCCAAACAGCTGTCCTTGGCATCAAAGAGATAAGAAGGTTCATACTGCTGGTCACTTGGTAGGCAGAGGAATGAATTATGCATTTCATTCGTGATAATTTTATTCATTTTTTGACCATTGTTATGGATGTAATCAGAATAGATTCCAAATAATAGAAAAGTAAAATTGTTTGCATTCTGGCTTCAAAGAGCTCTCTGTGAGCAAGAGCTGCAAGATATTTCATCAGAAGCTGAAATCTAGGACCAAGTTCACATCCTGTGTAGGTCCTCTATAGAGCTGATTTAATTTTAACTTCGATTTATACATTTCAAGCAAACTATTTTTGTGGGATCTATACTTTCTAAGGAGAGAAAATGATGCATTTCAGTTACATAGCAAGCACTTTTGTAATTTAATGAAGTGATTTTCACAATAGTTTCCCTTTTGATCATACAGATAATGGTTTTTCCCTCAAATAGTAAGAGGATACCCTGTATTTTCTTTTCTTTTTTTATTTAAAATTTTTAAGTTCTGAGGTACATGTGCAGGACGTGCAGGTTTGTTACATAGGTAAACTTGTGACGTGGTGGTTGGCTGCACCTGTCAACCCATCACCTAAGTATTAAGCCCAGCATGCATTAGCTATTTTTCCTAATGCTTTCCCTCCCCCACCCCACCCACTGACAGGCCCCAAGTGTGTTGTTCCCCTCTGTGTGTCCATGTGTTCTCATTATTCAGCTCCCACTTATAAGTGAGAACATGCAGTGCTTGGTTTTCTGTTCCTGAGTTTGCTGAGGATCATGGCTTCCAGCTCCATCCATTTAAACAGTCAGTAGAAGAGCCTGGAATAGTCACTTTCCAAGGCTGAGAGTATTGTTATTAGCAGAAGTAGAGCTTTTACATCTTAGCCATTCTGGGTGTTGGGGAGGAAGCGATGAAGAGGAAGGTAGAGAGGTGCATGGAATTACTCACATGTCTCCACTTATTGAGGTTGTGCCCCATTGGGACACCTCTTCATATCTGCTCTGAAGGTCGACAGGCACTGATAGGAAAGACGCAGGAGGCACATCTTCCTCCTCTTCCAGTCAACTTGCCATCTTTTGGAGATCACCTAGAAAATTTCTCTTTCTCCCCATGAGTAGCTTTGTGCCTACCTTCCACATGACTATTAGATTAATACTGTTGGCCATTGTTTGGTTCTGTCTAACTGGCCACTTACTCATCAGTGTAGTCATTAAACTAAAAATTGAGCAACTGCTCTTTGCCACATGTCAAAAGTATTTTCACTTAAATGATTGTATCTGATTTTCACAACAGTTATGTGTAATATGTGGTATTATCGGCTTTCTATAGATGAAGAAACGTAATTTTTTAAAAGAGTAAACAGTAGTTGAAACAAACGTAGATAAACATGTAAACTTGCTGTGGTAATTAGAGAAATGTAAGGTAAAACTTCAGAGTGCCATTTGTCACCCAGTTTTTACAAATTAAGACACTACTGAAAAGAATGTGGTAAAACTAGTACTCCAGATATTTATAGTATTATTTAAATTGGCTTAGAGAGACATGTTTTGTTAGAGATAGTTTTTACCAGGTTGCTTCCTCTTAGGGACAAAATCAAAATAATATTTTAAAAAATTAAGATATAGGAAGGGCGTGGAGGCTCACGCCTGTAATCCCAGCACTTTGGGAGGCTGAGACATTGAGGATCATTTGAGTCCAGCCTGGGCAACACAGTGAGACCTTGTCTCTACAAAAAATGTAAAAATTAAAAAAAAAATCAACGAGGCATGGTGGTGTGCATCTGTAGTTCCAGCTGCTCAGGAAGCTGATGTGGGAGGATCATCTGGGCCTGGCAGGTTGAGGCTGCAGTGAGCCATGACTGTGCCACTGCACTCCAGCCTGGGTGACAAAGAGTGAGGCCCTGTCTCAAATAAAATAAAATAAAATGAAGATATAGATGTGCCTGTGTTGATAGTAGTGTTTAGAATATTGGAAGCCACATGACTAACAGTAGTAGACTGATTAATTTTACTTCATCTTCTTGATAGAAAAGTTTGCATCCATGAAATAGCAAATGTGAAGACTGTATGTACTAACATGGGAGAATATGTATAATGTAAGTGAAAAATTCAGGTTGTAAAATTGTTTCCATATTCTTATGCACTATACAGTAAATCATTTGTCTGAAGAAAGACTAGGAGAGCATGTCCAGAATGATCATTGGATTAGCATGGAAGGATGAGAGTGATGTTTTTCCGTTTTTCCTTCTTTATTTACAAAATATTTGCTATGGTTGGTATATTCCTTTTTTAAAAAACAATATTTATTATCTCATGGTTTCTGTAGGGTAGGAGTCTGGATGTGTCTCAGGCATAAATGGGAACCCAGGGACCCTCTTCTCAGGGTCTTTAAAGGCTGCAAGTGACAACTGGGCTGCATTCTCATCAGGAAGTTTGAATGGGGAAGAATCTACTTTCCCCATTCAAATTTCCTGATGTAGAAGTTTGGCTGTTCACAACACGGCAGCCTGTTTCTTCAAGGCCAACAGGAGTGCCTCTCTCCAGTTACAGAGTCTGGTGTACTACACTTTTTAATTAAATTGTTTTTTAAAAACATCCTTTCCATTGTCACATTACAAAGCAGTATTTTAACCTAACACTTGTTATCATATTACAGTGATCCTTGTTGAGTAGTGGTTCTGATATAAGACAAGCTCACAGCTTGTGACCACAAGGATCATTATATGAACCGCAAGGATCATTATAACCACCTCACATAGTCATGAAGATACATTTTTGGAAGGCTTACTATGTATTGGACACTTTTCAGATTTTTTAAGATGTATTCACTCAAGTAATCCTTATTGCAGTTGTTGCTACTCTTACCTTCATTTTACAGATGAGGAAATTGAGGCACAGAGCCTGAGAAACTTGTGTCAGCTCAAAATAGTAAGTGGTAGAACCAACATGTTTATCTACTTAGTGTGAATTCAGATGCCCCACTCTTAACCACTAGGCTTCTCTGCCACTCGAGGTAGTGGGTTGGTGTGGAAGTTACCTTGGCCTCAGTGTGTGAAGTGCTAGGTTTGGGTTTTTGCTTTAGTCTCTGAGTAAACTTGAACAAATCTCATTTTCTGTGTTTGTAAAGCATTGTAAGCAACATAGCTTCCCTATTTAACTCACAACTCATTAAAAGGATTTCTTGCAAACTATAAAGTGCTTTCCAAAGTAAGGTGGCTATGTTTTCTCTTGGGAAGCAATAATGTATTTTAAAATAAGCCCTAAATGAAATGGATATGTTGATGGGCTGTAGATGAATTCAGTCAGCCAGGCAAGTATTTGGTAGACCTCCATGCCTTCCTATGGGTAAATTTTCTGAATTTCTTTATTCAAAAGACATGGAGTATAAGCACAATTTTCAGAGGCACGGAAGCGCTTGTCTCATAATAGGGTCTGTATGGAATCAGCACACGTTCATCAAAAATGACTTAGTAAACAACACATCGGACCTTCGATTATTTTCTCAGCAAGTTGTTCTATGGACTTGCAAACCTTAGCCTGACAGCAGAGCTGGGGAAGCGACCCCAGAGCATGTGGGACGCAGGCCCCACATCAACTCAGTGATGTGGGCGATTGTGTGACTGGTCAGGGGCTATGTGAAAGGGGGCCAAGCAGAGCCATTCTGAAAGACTGGAATCTTTTTAGCAGGCCTTAAATTAAACTCACTTAAAAAAATATTACCTGGCATGATGGTCATCGATTGTGGAGAATGTTTTGTGGCAAAATCAGGTGGCCCTAGAGATGGTATCTGATCTGTTCTTCCATGCAAAGGTTTTGAGGCCTGATTAATCGGAATCTTCATTCAGTGTGGAAAGGATGGTTGGAGGCAGAGAACTTGGAGTTGTCATGGGAGGCACCATCATGGTGGGTATTACGGTCACACGTTTGATTCCTACTCTAGTCTCCCTGCCAGGTCGCCTTGGAGGAACCAAGGTCTAAAGGGAACAGCCCCTGACACACCCCGCTCCAAAGTGTCTGTGAAGTAGTTCTCTCTGCTCACAGAGAGGAGCGGTTGTGGCTCTCGGTTCAGATGTCCTTTTTCCTCAGCATGTTCTCCCTTACCTCATGTCTTTATGGGGTACTGGCTAATTCAGCCTTGAGGAAATGGAAGATGGATTCAGCCCTTCATAGATACTGCAAATTTAAGCTTTTCATTTTAAAGTGTATTTCCTATCACATTCCCTGCAAATTTTTGCTGTGAAATTCTACCAGATGTGAGCTAATGAAAGGCTGTAAATGTGGTCCTTCTTCAGCTCTCTGTAGTCTGAGTTTGTAACCATTACTAATATCCTCAGATTACTTAGCTATTAGAGGAGACAACCCATAATAACTGGAAATTTCTTGTCATTTTTTCTCAAAATTTGGCACCATGGCCTAGGTTTCCATATAGAAAACCCACTTTCCCATTACAGTGGAAATAGGTAGCTCTACATGGAAATAGCAGCTTGTACGGCTTTTTGACAAGTGATCTGCTAGGCCAGCAACCCTGTCAGGCTTCACAGGCTATCAGAGCAGTCATTTAGAGGAAGGAAATGGACCAAGTGTGTGTGCTTTGCCTCTCTATTGAATGAGGATGGATTTTGAACGCATCTGCTCAAGTGCTGGATGGGATCTGCCCATCTGGACAATCATATACTAAGCGCAGAGGCATAGGCTAGAGGAAGAGCATGGATGCATGTGCTGTGGATGGATTCCAGCTCAACTTACTGGCTATGTAACCACGGATGGCCTGGTAAACTTCTTTAATTCAGTCCTTCCATTTTGAAAGTCCAGAGTGAATCTGCCCTGAAGGGTAGATGATTTATACAGAGCCTCAGGCACAATACCTGCTTGTAGTAAGTACCGTATTGAACACACAGGAGCCTGGACGGTTATCTCAGACGTGCATCTGTTTATCAAACAGTTACTGAGAGTGTTCTGGATGCCAGGCATTGGATAGACTAATGCTTCATTCATTCACTCTGAAAGAAGTAACCAGTTTTGACATAGGGCAGAAATCAGGCAGGAAGAAAAGATCATGCTTGTTTATTAGTGATCTCAGCGAGGGCCTTCCCTGGTTAAGTCGTGGTTGAATGTTTTAACTGGATGTCAAAACCAGAAAGTTTATTTGACATTATCAAAAGGACAACAGAAAAGACGGTGATTTAATGAGAGAATAGTAGCTATATTTCTCCCATTGATGCTTTATTTTGCAGTTCACTGAGACAATTCAAAGATTAATTTTAGAATGTTCACCCTCAGAATTATTGTTTTGTTAGAGAACTAGGACAAATCCAAAGTGAGTGCTTGTAGAAGAAAGTGTATTGCATTAAACTCAAGACAGATATGGCTAAGTTTAGTGATAAGAGGAGCTGTTTTTCCCTAAGGCTCTAGTTGACATTTGCCAGTTCAGTATTTGCTTGCCAGTGACAGTACAGTCTCAAAGTTTATAAGAGTGTTGGTCCTAGAAGCTTTCTTTGCCGGCATGAGGCGTGTGGAATGATTGCCACCCCTGCATCCTCTCCTGCATGTACCACTCATTTACCGCGTTGGTAATTGGCAGCCACCATGTCAGTCTTCTGGGATTCCTGGCCCTCTCTCCAGTGCCTGCCACTGTACATCCACGCCAGTCTTCCAGCCTCTCAGCACCCCTACCTTTTCCCAGTCTCAACTTCTCTTGTGCCATTTGCTTTGAGTTCCCTATTTCGATGTTAACATTCCTCGAATCCTGGCTTCAGTTCACTTCCTGTTCATCCTGGTTGTTTGTATGTTGACTTTTAATTATTCTCTATTTTTTTCGTGAAAATAATATGGAAAGTGGAGTCAAGGGATTTAGATTTCTATCCCAGTGTATTTGCTGTGTTGCTAGCATCTGGGCCCATTCCTCCTTAATAGATCAAGATAATTCTATCGCTGGGTGTGGTGGCTCCTGGCTGTAATCCTAGCACTTTGGGAGACCAAGGCGGGTGGATCACCTGAGGTCAGGAAGTTCAAGACCAGCCTGGCCAACATGGTGAAACCCTGTCTCTACTAAAAATACAAAAATTAGCCGGGCATGGTGGTGTTTCCTGTGGTCCCATCTACTTGGGAGGCTGAGGCAGGAGAATTGCTTGAACCTGGGAGGCAGAGGATATGGTGAGCTGAGATCACACCACTGCACTCCATCTTGGGTGATAGAGCAAGACTCAGTTTCAAAAATACAAAAAGATAATTCTGTCCACTCTAGATGGGAGGTTGTGAGGGTTCGTTGAGAGGAAAGCACCAAGCCTCATCATTTACATGTGGCAGATGGAACAAAAATGGGCACACACACACAGATTTTTAAAATAAGAGAGAGGGTCTCCCTCTGTTGCCCAGGCTGAAGTGCAGTGGTGCAGTTGTAGTTCACAGCAGCCTCTGACTCTTGGGCTCAAGTGATCCTCCTGCCTCAGCCTCCTGAGTATCTGGAACTACAGGCGTGCACCTCTATAGCCAGCTAATTTTTAAATTTTTTTTGTAGAGATGGGGTCTTGCTACCTTGCCCAGGTTGGTCTTGAACTCCTGGGCTCAGTCTTCCTGCCTTGGCCTCCCAAAGCTCTGGGATTACAGGCACAACCCGCTGCGCCCAGCCACATGTTTTTTTATTTGCTGCAAAGTTTCACATACCTCAGCAATTAATATTCACATCTTACTGTCCTTACCACAAGTTAAAGCTAAGATAATACAGGTTACCACCATATACTGAGAATATGTCTTTAGACACAAAATTCACATTCATAAATACTAACAGCACATTATTCAATGAGCTTGCTGCTCCATTTCCTTTAGGCCAGTGGTAATGAGTATTCTGGAGTATACGGTGAGGGGCTCCTGTAGGCTAAACTGAACACTTTCATTGTACGGGCCATAATTAAGTCCTCTTTGAATGGCTTCACCTGTGGGATGTTCAGTACAGGGACATTATCATCATTTTGCTAGTTCTTTGAAGACTATCTTGGCTTCATGACTCCAAAATGGGAAAGGGACAGATCAAACATTGGCAGAACTTAGATGTGTGTTGGGCTGGCAATCAAGGGAGGGCCATGTACGTTTCCACTTCAGATCTTGGGGTACAAGAAAGACCAACCCCACAGGGTTCAAATGGAGACTTGTTTTGCACACTTGCTGACCCCACCCAGCAATTGTATAGGAGAAAATAAGAGTGATGCAGGAATTACCTAAGGCAGATTATCTGAGGCTTATTTTCTTCTAAGGAAATTCCGCATTTGCAGAGGTCTGAAAATTATATATATTTTCTTTGCTTTTTAATTTTTTAAACTGTAGTTTATATATGTTTATGACATACAGTTGTCCTGTTATATAAAACAAATACTATAAGACCCGGGCATGAAACTCCCGATTAGTAAGCCCCGTTGTCTGCAGTTTGTGGCATATGCCTCTGATGTCAACTGAAATGAACTTTGTTCAGCAAAATGGTTTGTAAATATTGGTTTGGGTTTGGCAACAAGAGTGAAAAAATCAGTATTTCTCCCTTATCCTGAGTTTATCCAAACAAACCCAACAGTTTTATATTTAAAAATCCAGGTGCTAATCGTTTCGGTCTCGAGTGTTCCCCCATCTGCCCATGTCTATTAATCATCTGCAGACCTCTTTGCTTTTCAGGTTGCCACTCAGCACACAGGGAGAGAAAGCACTCTCTCAGTGGTTCACGTTGCGTGAGAACCTGGTGGGGTTATTTTACTTAGCGCATGCAGTTTTAATGTTCCTGAAAACAAATGTTAAACAAGGAGCCTTCTTAGTGCTGACGTGGTGAGAGCTGCAGCAGCCTGTCCCGTTGCCGAGAGCTAAATGGACAGAGAAGCGTGGGGACATTCTCTCTGGCAGGACATTCTAGGGCCTGGTCCTGTGGCCATCCATTCCTCTCTTGCTTTTGTCCCAGGCCATCTCCAGGTTAGCTGGCAAGCCCAGTGTCTTTATTTTTAAACTTGCAGTCATTAATAAGCCTTGTGGGAAGAGAAGGATCTTTTGTTCCTGGGCTGAGCCTCAGAGCTTGGAGGCCAAGATACTCTTCAGGCCTGCTAACTAGCCCTAAGCCCTACAATAACAACTTCAAAGTTTGGCCTTTTTAGTGAAAAAAAGACTGCAAGAGAATGTTATCTGTGGAAGGTTTGGAGGAATCAGCTGCATCCTGAGACTTCACACGGTGGAATGTGTGTATTTTAGGATTAAGTTGAACACTTTGGGTCACGGCCTGGGGTTGGACAGAAAGCCCAAACAGCAGGCATCCAGGGAGTGGTGAGTGCTCACGGAAGGTGCTGGAATTTGCCATGCTTCCCACTGGGCTGTGTTTCCGGGCCGTATGCACAGGCAGAAGTGAGCCTGATGCTTGGAGGGCCTGTCCTGTATTGCTGGGCATTGTCACGAGGCAACAGATCTCTGGAAGGACAGGGCTTGCTCAGTTTTACCCTGGGGCTGGCATTTAGCCTTTTATCCTTTGCATCAGATTCTGCTGTCTGTCTTCCAGCTGGGTCCATGCACCGCTGAGTTCACAGGAAGCCTTTTTGAGGTTCACCCTGGGTACATTACTTTATGGAAGTCAGCTTTTAGATCATCAACTTCTGTACGTCCTTTTTACTACAATTACATGACCTGCCTCAGAATGCTCCTGGGGCCAGCTTTAAGCCGGCTCTCCCTTCCCAGCTCCCTTCCTAGCTGCCTTGTTGCCACCTTACAGAAAAACAAACATACCCTTCATCACACCCTCAGTCTTGCTATGATGCGTCATCTCAGGATGTATAAGGGAATATGTTTTAGAGGTACATGTGCAAAAACGTTTGAAGACTTCTGATTAGATTAAACTTCCTTCAGCAATCTAAGTCAATACTGTGCATAGAAGTATAATGCAAAACACAAGTGCAGAAAACATTTGGAATTTTAAACTTTCTGGTAGCCACATTAAAGTAAAAAGAAATTTTCATATTATTTATGTCATGTAAATATATGTAATATTTATATTAATTTTAATAACATTTTATTTAACCCAGTATATCCCAAATGTTATTTCAACATTATCAGAATACAAAGCTAATGAAGAGGTGTTTTTGCATGTTTTTTTTGTGTACTATGCCTTTAAAATTTGACTTACATTTTACACTTACAGCATATCTGTCTCAGTTCAGACTGGACATATTTCCAGTGTTTCAGAGCCACACGTGACTAGTGATTACTACATTAGGGCAGCACTGTTGTAAGTAATAGAAAGCATAGCCTTTAAGCTGAATACTTGGGAACCAAGATTGGTTCATGTTGAATTATGAAAAAATAACAAGCCGAGGCTGAGAGGCATTGATGAAGAGCATGAACCCCGGAGCCAGACTGGATCCTAGCCTCACCACATATCCATCAGCTGGGAGACATTGGACAAGCACTGTGCCTCTCTGCATTGGTTTCCACACATCAAAAATGAGAATAATAAGTGCCTTCCTCATAATGATTGTTTGAGGATTGAAAAGCTGAGGCTAATCTATACAAAGCACTTAGAAGAGCGTCTGGTATCTGGTATGTAGCCCACCAAGGTAGCTACGGTGTGGTGGCAAAAACTCTAGGTTCGTCTTTTGAAAGACTTGCATTTGAGATGTCTTTCTGCCATTGATCACTTCGTGCCTTAACTTTTCAAACTTCAGCGTTCACATGTTCGAGGGAGTCTAACACCTCCTTCCTCCCAGGACACTGTGCTGGAGGGACAGATAATAAAATATGTATCATAGCCACCATTTTTGGGAATCTTTATGGCACTGTAATGCTTATTTGTATTATCTTATTTCATCTTCACAACAACTGTTTGAGGAAGGTGTTTTTATCTCCATGTTCTGTTTGAAGACAGCAAGGCTCAGTAACTAGCCCAAGTGACCATATTGGGCATGGGCAGAGCTGGAGTTTGAGTGCAGCTGCGTCTGCCTCTGAAGCCCTGAAACATTGCTACATACTATTGCCCATGCGTATGTCATGATTATTACTCAGATGTATAGTTTAGTTCACATGATACTAAAATCTAAGTTAAGCAAGGAGGTCTTCCTATTTCCCCAAGATGGCAGAGTAAGCTAATGTGAAATCCCTGCTGATAAAAAGATATGGAAGTGTCAGTCAGTTTGATCAGGGAAGCAGGACAGTGAGCAGTGGTTTGGAAAAGGGCCTTGTTTTCAGGAGACGTCGGGGATGTGAGGGTGCAGAGCTGGGCGCCTGGAAGAGCAGAGGACAAGTCACTGGTGAAGGCCTGCAGTGGGGGCTGCTTCTCTTGTGTCAGGTGTCCCTGGGGGGCACAGGACTGGCTATCGCAGGCAGGGGAATGAGGACAGATTGGAGTGAGCAGGGACGGCTGCTTCAGCTGCCACTTCACGTCACTTTCCAAACATGCAAAATACCTGTAGCAAACCCTAACCTGGAACCATCCAGACAACAGAATCTCAGGAAGCCTGGCTGTGAATTAGTTGACATGATGGGGTTGGACCCCACTGCAGTGGCCAACAGCGATTCCTCCCGGAACCACTGGAAGAGTGAGTCCAGACACATCAGGACCACCACCCGTTATGTGTGTGGGAGCCTTCCATCCTCCTGTTCCAGTTCCAGTAACCTAAAGCCTGTTCCAGATGACTGTTCTATCATATCGGGTTCTTGGGTTGCTCATCCTGCATCTTTTTTCCTCTGCCTGCTGCCATCATCATGAATGCTGTTTTCTAGTATGTTGTAAACTTGCCTTCAGGCCAGCTTTTTCTGTGGGATTCTACAGAATCGTGGAAGCATTGCTCCTAAGCAGCTTTTGCTTTGCATCTGCTGAGTATCTGAGATTTTTGGCCCAACATGAGAATTTCTCCTCTTGGGGGATTCCATGCATAAGGAAGGTGTGTTTGGATCCCAACATGTGTGGGACCAGGCCCAGGGTTTCAGCATCTCCGGAGAGACTTTTCTTTTCTTCATGCAGGGTCCGAGCAGAGATTGGCTTCCTGGTCATCGCCCTGAGTGCATGAGTGGTTTTTTTTTTTTTAACAGCTCAGTTTGATGTAGGGAATCTCAGTTCCAGCAGATGGCTTGCACAAGCCCAAAGTAATTTCTTGTTTCTGTTCCAGTTAAACACAACATACAGTAATTTACCCACTTCCTTCTGATTCCCCACTAAAGTGATAATGAAATGGAAAAAAAAGGCAAAAATACCAAAGGACAGGAGATTGGAAGAGGAGATAATGGAAACAAAAATATAAAAGCTGCAACATAAATGGATGAGTGATAAGTAATGCCATAGACTAGAAAAGAAAGCTGCAGTTTATGACGGAAATATGAGAACCCCCAAAGTAAGCCAAATAGAAGTGCTGATCCTTAGACAATCTCTGGAATTCGAGCTATCAGGTGTCTCTGAAACAAGAGGACTAGCCGAATGTTTGCACAAGAAGCAGTTCATTGGATCCGAGCCTCCTCCTTCCCCTGCATGGCCTACTGAAGCCTCTTCCCACACTTCCGCAAGAGAAGATGGTGATGTACTTTCTGGAAAGTCACCCTTTCTGGAAACATTGACTACAGGGACTCTGGGATCAGGAGCACCAGGCAAAGCTGCAAGAGGGGCAGGAGGGAAAAACGGATTAAGCGAAAGTCTAAGTATGGAAGAATGAGACCTATGGTTACTGTCCCAGTTCTCCTCTTAGGAAGTTGGCATCCAATATGATGCACTCAGGTGTTTGGAAGATTCCATGCTGGGGCCTGCAAACATCCAGGACAAAGGACTTGTAGATTGTTACATCAGCCAAATCCCCCATCGCAAAGCCTAGCAACTAAGAAAGCCTCACATGGCACACGACACTGCCAGCCAGCCTCCTGTGTCTTGTCCTTATATGTGAACGGACAGGCAGAAATTACCAGAAAATTGAGGAAAGTTCAACATGCATGACAGAGACCACACCCCCCAATACATACATGTAAGCAAGCAAATTTTCAAAAGTCTAGAAAACAAAATTCAATCCAGAGAAGAAAACAAAAACTGGCATTAATATTCTTAGAGAAATATTATAAGATGGACACGACTTAAAGCATCAGCAGTACCCAGTGTTAGTTGGGATATGGGGAAAGGAACATTACCACCCTGCTGGTGAGATAAAAAACCACTGCAGCCCTTTTCAAGAGCAATATGGCAGTAGAATCATCCCTCAGTATCCAAGGGGAATTGTTTCCAGTCCCCAGATTCCCAAATCCACAGATGCTCAAGTCCCTTACCTAATAACATGGTGTATTTGCATAGAACCTATGCACCTCCTCCCATAGATCTAAGATCATCTCTAGCTTACAATACTTAATACAGTGTGGATGCTGTGTAAATAGTTGTTACACTGTATTGTTTTTCCATTAGCATTATTCTTCTGTTGTATTATTCCTTTTTTTTTTCAAATATTTTTGCTGTGTGGTTGGTTGGCTCCAAGGATGTAGAGTATGAGAATACACAGGGCCAACTGTATGATAGAGGCTGAAGATTTAGGAACTCTTTGACCCAGCCCATTTCACTTATAAAAATCCAGCTACAGGGAGACTTTCCACAAGGAGATTGTAAAAAGATTTTTATTTAACTGTACTGTTTGTTAATATTGAAAAAGAGGAGACAATTGTCAACAGTAGGGGTATGGATAATTTGAGATATAGAGTGGAATACTATATAGCTGTTAAAATTAATGAAATTTACGTACATAATATGGATATCTAAAAAAGTTGGATGAAAACCAATTCCAAAGACTGATATATATGTAAATTTGAATACATATAAAATATGTATTATTTGAGGATAATAGTAGTAATAAGAGCTAACATAAATAATAGTAACTCTTTGATACAGAGGCTATTATTACCATTTTACATCTGAGGAAAGTGAGGCACAGAGAGGTTAAGTAACTTGCCCAAGCCCACACAGCTAGTATGTAAGTTGGGAAAGGACAAAAAAGTTCTTGGGAATATTAACAAACTTCAAAGAAAAGAAGCAGGAGAACACAAGACTTGATTTGTAGCTTTTGTTTTTTTTTTTGTTTTTTTTTTTTTTTTTTAAGAGACAGAATCTGGCTCTGTCATCACCCAGGCTGGAGTGGAGTGGCATGATCATGGCTCACTGCAGCCTCAAACTCCTGGGTTCAAGTGATCCTCTTGCCTCAGCCTCCCAAGTAGCTGGGACTACAGACATTTTTAAAATCTTTTTTGTAGAGACTGAGTCTCACTATTTTACCCAGGCTGGTTTTGAACTCCTGGGCTCAAATGATCCTTCTGCCTTGGCCTCTCAAAGTGCTGGGATTACAGGTGTGAGCCACTGTGCCCAGCCTTTTTTTTCTGTTTTGTGTTGTTTATTTCTTAAGCGAGATCTGAAGCAGTTGTGGCCAAGCTGAGTGTCTGTTACATGATTATGTTTTTAAAGACTTTTTTTTTTAAAGAGCAGTTTTAGATTCACAGCAAAATTGAGCAGAAGGTACAGAGAATCCCATCCTGCCCTGCCCGCACACATGCATAGCCTCCTCCATCATTAACGTCCCCCATAGAGTGATGTATTGTAGCGAGCAGTGCACCCACATTGGCACATCAGTATCCAAGTCCACTGTAGGGTTCACTCTTGCTGTTGGACACTCTGTGGGTTCTGACAGATGTTTAATAATGAATTTATGCACTGTCATAGTGGACAGAATTGTTTTCCTGCCCTAAACATTCTTGTGCTCCTCCTATTTATTCGTCTCACCACCTTAAACCCTGGCAGCAAGTGATTTTTTGGCTGTCTCCATAGTTTTACCTTTTTTAGGAGATCATACAATTGACATCATATAATATGTAGCCTTTTCAATGAAAAGTTGGCTTCCTTCTTTTAGCACTGTGCATTTAACTTCCCTCTATGTCTTTTGGTTGCTCCTCACCTTTTATCACAGAATAGTATTTCATTGCCTGGATGTGTTACATTACTTTTTAGTCTTTACATGTTAAAATATGTCATAACTTCTAATGATTAAAACTAAGCTTGGAAATTCTCAGCCCACAGCAGCCTGTTCAGGGATACGGGACTAATAGAGCCATAGGATCTGTGAATCTGTCTGTGTATTTTTCACTGGCCTTCCACTAAGCATCATTTTCTTTACCATTCTGCATGTAATTAACAGACACGTAGTGTCTTCCTGCCTGTGATGCTGGGCCTGAGGTGCTGAGCGGAAAACACTGTGGCCTTTGAAAGAAAGGCAGTGCTCTGAGCCAGAGCAAATTCAGAGGGCCCTCACTTCACCAACTGCTTATTAGGTCTTCGGAGCTGTGCTTCCAGCTCAGGGCAGGCTTTTGGAAGGAAGATTTTGGAATCTTGCCTGAACATACTCATAATACGGTTTTCTTAGGTTGGGTCGTGCTGGGAATTTCAGTGTTATTTCCTTCAATGTTGTCATCTATGTCTCAGAATGTAACTAGTTATGCTTTTGTGTGTGTGGCTTTTATGTTGCAGGAAATCAGAGTGAATCCTCTGATCTGCAAACTTGGAGGCAGGGCATATGATAAATTAATTTTGTTAATGGTTGCCATGTGTTCCATATGCACAGTGCTTTCAAAGAGTTCACAAAGTTGAACCTGGGGGTTTAGAGTTGGAAGGATATAATTTAGTACACCTTCCCCATTTTAAAAATGAAGAAATTGATGCTCAGAGAGTGGAATAACATGTACAAGATTACATAGCTCATTGCTCATGGAGTTGGGGGGTAGGAAAAAGGGCTCCCTGTTCCCTACGTGTGTTTACTGCATCACAGAATACAATAAAATAAAAGATCTGCAGATCATTTCATTTTCAGTAGTTGATTGATAAGACTTGATAGGGCTTTATAGGTCTAAACCTTCTCTTTGGAATGCAGTATTTGTGATATGTACTTGGGACACTAGCTCTGAAGCTTTTTAATGCTTTATGTTAAATAGAAGAAGTTCTTGAGGTGAAAGTTGGTGGTTTGTAATATTAGAGAAGTGTTTATACACCTGCCTTAGTTGGATAAATATAGATATCATTGGGATCCTAGGTTTTCTTCCTTTTCACCCAAAGGGAAAGTCCCTACCCTGATGCTCTAGAATTGGATCAGAGGTATATATCTTATTTTTAAGCTTACAGGCCTTACTCCCATTGGGTGGGAGTTATTGGCAAGAGGAGTTTGATCATTTGCATTTAAGAATTTTAGGATCGCTCTGTCTTGTGTTTTTACAACACTCCTAATCTGAAGTGGTCAGGTGATGGAAACTTCTAATTGGGTAGGTGCTACAATTAGTTATATGATATTTTTCCCCATAGCACTCTGAATTCAAGTATTTCTTAGTGCCCCATTTTTAATATCTTTGCTGGAAAGGCAAATAGATGTTTTCTGCCAAAACTCTTAATGATTTTCATTAATATTAGGATTTAAACTTTACATATATACTTGTAAACAAGTGTAGTATTTCCTGTGACCGAAGAAGCTTTCCTTGAAATGGTTCAGTAGAATCAAGTTTAGTAAACATGGGTATTTATTTTGACTTAAGTCTTCCAGAAAATACCTATTATAGCAAAGGAATCATTAACAAACTACCTATAAAACATGATCATATGTAAAATGAGAGCATGCCTTAATTTTGATTTTATAACATGATTTATCTTGCAGTGTGTGAACTTAAATCTCCCTCCATGAGTGACTTCCTGTGGGGTTTGGAGAACTCTGGCTGGCTAAGGCACATTAAGGCCATAATAGATGCAGGAATCTTCATTGCAAAGGTATGCAATTGCGGAGAAATTAAGGGACAGATCAGCAAGCCACTCTGACTTCAAAATAGGCATACCCCGCCATAGGCTTCCCTGTTCTAAGCTGCACTGCACTGACTGGGTAGCTGGCTTTGTAGAACTCCATATAGTTTGTGCCGTGAAGATGTGATTTTGCCAAAGAATACAGTGCTTAGCTGACTGTGTCAGCACTGTGAGCAAATATTTCCAGAGTATTCTCTTCCATTAGGTTTAATCCTGGATGGAGGAAAGAACTTTCTGTAGAATACAACCAAATGTGTTACTTCAGTGATAGGGGCTTGGGGCTTAGATCTAATAGATGCTTCTTTTAGCCAAAGTCATGTTTCTGTAGCTGGAAGGTAGATTCCATTCTGCCATAGGAAAATGTTGCTATATCTTTCATATAAGCTGTTTTAGAATGTAGTGTCTTTTGTGTTGTTTAGTTTTTTTAAATAAATTCCTCAGACTTATACCTAAAGAGAACCTGATTCCACGGTATATTCCCCCTTATTAGGTAATCATTTATTCAGCAAATCTTTATCTAGTGCCAGGTACTATTCTACATTCTATAGACGTGATGCAAGTAAGCCAGATCATGTCTCTTCCCTCACAGAGCTTACGTTCTGCTGTGGGAGACAGAGTATATTTGTTTGTTTGTTTTGAGACGGAGTCTTGCTCTGTTGCCCAGGCTGGAAGGCAATGGTGTAATCTTGGCTCACTGCAACCTCCGCCTCCCGGGTTCAAGTGATTCTCCTGCCTCAGCCTCCTGAATAGCTGGGATTACAGGTGCTTTTCACCACGCCCAACTAATTTTTGTACTTTTAGTAGAGATGGGTTTTCACCATGCTGGTCAGGCTGGTCACAAACTCCTGACCTCAGGTGATCCACCCACCTCGGCTTCCCAAAGTGCTGGGATTACAGGCATGAGCCACTGTGCTTAGCCAAGACAGAGTATTAATAAACTAATAAAACTGGAATTTTAGGTAGTGATAAATACTATGATGAAATCTCTCCCATGTTTCCCAGTGTATGTTTCCTGCCAAGATACTCAGCTAAAAATGATGTGCATTTGCAATAGCAAATAGAAATTCTTTTCTTAGCGGAGATTTTCTGGTGCCATTTTTACTTTTGTTTTTTCCTCCTTTACCCAAACTTGGATCCATTACTTGACTCTTATCTTTTTATCTATAACTTCATAGTTTTGTAATTTATATTTATGCCTTTTCCTTTTTGGAAATGGGTGGGGCCGGTAGCAACTCCAGAATTTCAGTAAGGCTTAATGCGGAAACCCAGAGGGAAGAGGGTGAGGTGGACTAGGGGACAAGCCATGAAGGTACGTTTGCATAGGACGAATGCTTGTATTTATTAAGTACGTGCACAAAATGGGAAGGGAAAGCTTTAGCTGCCAGCAGCAGGCCACTCTGGCTCTGTCCTAATTAGGTGGGGACCTAAATACATGAATGAACAGGTGTTTTGTTTTGGCCATTTTTTTCTGTAATATACAGTCAAACCTGGCTCTGATCCAAGGTTCTGCCTTTTTAAAGCCATTCTTTGTGACTCTTTGAGGATCTTGTGTTTTCTAGGCAGTTTCAGAGGAAGGGGCAAGTGTGCTTGTTCACTGCTCCGATGGCTGGGACAGGACTGCTCAGGTGTGCTCGGTGGCGAGCCTGCTGCTGGACCCGCACTACCGGACTCTGAAGGGCTTCATGGTGAGTGTGGCCACTGGGCCATTCCCACAGGCGGTGCCTTGACCAGGAATGGATGTGTTTTTGCAACTGCTGTTTTCTTGCCAGCATTATTTTTCTTTTAGTAGTTGAGCAGGATTAAAGGGGAAGAGGTCAAATAGGCTTGGAATAAAGAGGTGAATTTCTGGAATATTGAAACCATTTCAAGTCAATTCTGCTGAATGAGTTTTAGGACAAATATAAAATATATTTGGTAGTTTGTAAGACAATTTGATACATCATTTACTCCTAAGTATTTCAGGTTTGAGGTAATGTGAATCTGTAACAAAACACATTTTAGAAAAAATATTTGGGGAAAAAATTTTCTATATTGTGCATGCCAAAATTCCTTGGTAGGAAAAACTCTTTTCACTTCTGGGGTTTAAGCAGTCCTTCATATCTCTGGAAGAGAATACTGAACATTTCACAGCCTTTTCTTGTTGTCTGCTGAAGTTAAGAGTATATCCTCCTATAGAGTTTGAACCTTGTAGGTGGGCATCAAAAGATAACATGTTGCTTTCAACTAGAGTAATGTATAGTAGCCTGGGATGGTGAAGTTTTGGCTAATCTGGTATAAGTTCCTTAAAATGAATTAACCTCTTAATCATGATTTGGTAGAAAGTGCTTTAGTGAATCATGATCCGTGCTACAGAAGATGCTGAGAAAGGAGCCCTAATGGAATCTCTTTACTTCTGAGTCTCCGTTATTAATATCAGCAGCACCCTCGGACAAGAGAGGAGGCAGGCTCCCTCTCTGGGACATTTTTCCTTTTTTGCAAGTGTCAGAGACCTTCCAATTATCTGTGATAGCATTGACACCTCAAAGCGATATTCCTGCTTCAGACCCCTGATGAACTGAGGTCAGGAGGGCTGGATTCCTTCATTTCCATTTGGAGATGAAGAGGTTGCCAGTCACACACTGCCCTTAGGCTGTTCTCCTGCACACATCCTTTTGCACCATCAGCTCATTCTCATTGTGCCCCATTAAATGTACAACCCAAAGAAAATGTCTTCAGAGTTGTCAAGAACAGACTTCCACCAGTCCATATTTCTTTGTAAGGGAAATCTCTGGCCACTTTAGAGCATTGGTGATATTGATCAGACTATCTATGTTACTTGACTAAATCCAGGCTGGGTGCGGTGGCTCACACCTGTAATCCCAGCATTTTGGGAGGCTGAGGAAGGAGGATTGCTGGAGCCCCAGAGCTCAAGACCAGCCTGGGCAACATAGTGAGACCTTGTCTCTACAAAAAATAATAAAAAATAAGCCAGGTGTGTTAGAGCCCACCTGTGGTCCCAGCTACTTGGGAGGCTGAGGTTCAAGGATTGCTTGTGCTCAGGAGGTCAGGGGTGCAGTGAGCTGTGATCGTGTCACTGCACTCCAGCATACATGACTGAGCGAGATCCTATCTCAAAAATAAATTTTAAAATATAAAACAATATAAAATACAAAACCAAAATAACATAAAAATTTAAAAATAATAATCTGGACTGCTTCAGACTTAAAAATTCATGTTAACCCTAATTCCAAAGTAGGGCTGAAACTTCGAATATACCCCAAAGCCATCATGTTAGAATTATTCTGATGTGTAGAAAAGAACACTGAAAAACATTCCCATGTGTTTTTTTGTCAAGAGGTTGGTAATTGACATACTGAGGCAGCATCACACATTGGTTGAGATGGGGTTTGGAGTGGAGAGAGCTGGGCTGTTAAGTGGCATCTGCTTGCTAGTAGCATGATCTTGGGTGAATATAAAAGCTCTTTGCTTCAGTTTCCCCTCTAAAAGAGTGAGAATACCTATACCACAGTTAAATGAGATCATATGTAAAGCAATGTGAACAGCGCCTGGCACACAGGAAGCATTCAGTGGGTGGGGTTCCTACGTTTTTATACATCCGTTTCCATTCACTGTTCTTCAACTTTGCCTTTGCCACCTGCATTTCTATATGGGTGGATAATACCTGTTCACGCAGGTCACTTGATGATGGTGACTTCTGCTGCAAGTGCCTCTGAACTCCTCCACGTTATTGGTTGTGTGATCTCTTTTGTTTGCTTCTCTCCATGATAGTTATATTCTTTCTTATGTAGGTATTAATTGAAAAGGACTGGATTTCCTTTGGTCATAAGTTTAATCACAGGTAAGTAATATTTAAGACTCTGTTGCTTTGAATGTTTAGAATAAAAGCACTGTTTCTGAAATTTTCCATTGAATGTCTATGGGAAAATAGTCTTGTGAAGTTTGTGTCTTACTCAGAAAGCTTTTGTTGTATATGTGATGTCATAGATAAATGAAGTTATAACTCTGATTCCTCTTGGTAATAGTTGGGCAGAACAAACTAATGTTAAATTTTTCTAGAAGAGACAGAGAATACTTGTTCGTTAATTGTCATAGTCAGGATCAGCCATCCTTTTCTCCTGCCATACGCATTTGACTTACTAAATTACTCAATTTTAGAAGTGTAGACATTCACTTTAGGCTGCAAGTTGTGAAATGCCTGTAGAACAGTTTCTCTTTGCTCTTCTGTAATACTAAGGCATTTGTATCAGAGTGCAGTTTGTCCCAGATGTCTCTGGAGAGGTGATGAAGGACAGTGGCCCAGGCTTCAGAGCCAGACACAGATCCTGGATCCAACTCAGGCCATGGTATTCACTGTCTGGCCCTGGGCATCTGTCCTCTCTGACCTTTGGTCTCTCATTTGTGGAATGGGGATAGTGTCCTTCAACAGGGTTGCAGTATGGATGTTGAAAAAGTATAACTAGACCAGCTGCAGGACTGGCCTGTGTAGTAGGCTCTCAATTGCTAGCAGTTGTTTCTGGAGCCACCAGCCTCCTTTTGTCAGTGTTGTTGATGGCTGTATTGCGTTCTGGCGCTTTCTACTTTTTGAATCTTAAATGGTATAGCTCTACTTAGTTTAGTCTTTGGTGATTAAATTTAGGCAGCATGTTAAGTTTCATTAGTTTGATATGTATTTTTTCAAATGTTTTCTTAAAATTCTAAGTGCATGCAACTGTCCAAGTATATTTTTGTAGTTTTTTGCTTTCAGTACTGTGATTTTCAGGAACTCTATTTTTATAATGATTTTTTCCAGGAAAGCAAAGGAATTCCATTTTACAAATGAGAAAATTAAAGCCCCCAATTAGATAAACTTCGTAACATCATATTTTCAGTTTTGGGGTTCTGTTAACACTATCTGCTAGGCAGTTAGGATCTCCAAGATAGGGGACAGATGACAGAAAGAATATGGAAATGACTGAAGATCAGCTAGATAATATTTGTCTGATGAGGGAAAAATATACTAATACTAGGCAACCCTTTTTAAAACTACCAAAGGTGAGAAACTGTAACATCTGATAAGTTTCTAGACAATTTTCAATGTTCCCAGTCTTGGGAAAACTCTGAAACTGGCCATTGCTCGTTTCTCTTCCCCAAGGTGATGCTCCCTTACTAAGATGAGGTTCTATATTGTTATTTTGTCTTTGATGACACCAAAACATCCTTTTGGATTATGTGTAAAACTCACATAATAGTGTAAAGGGCTAAGGAGTCTTCATTTTAAAATCAATACAAATTTGAGGGAGAATATTCTGATGTGCTCTTGAAAAGCAAAGCACTGATATATGTAATAAAAATACATGTGGAATCTGTGGTCACATGGAAATAAATCATGTGACAAGCTTTAACTGCTCTAGAAATGGGAATGCTCCTGACAGCGTGGGAAACCAAGTGGTCTTTCTTCCTCATCCCTTCCCAGCAAGACAGTGCAAAAAATGAAGAGCCCTAAAGTGGTTCGGACATTTCTTCTCACCTGCTCATAAAGTGCAACATTTATTTTTAAAGTTCTAAGTACTTTTAAGGAATGAACTTAAAAATGTCCTTTTTCTGTGGAAAGTGTCTTTGAATTTTATGTTTTGCACTAATGCTTTCTTTTGTAACTATAACATGAACACATCCCTTCTATCCATACCTTCACTACAAAGTTGCTCTGGAAATCTGAATTTAAAAAGTTATTTTTCCACTTTTTTGTCACTGCAAGTTTGTAAGGTAAGACTTATTTAGGAACTGGGGTTGCTTTTTTGATGGTTTTTGCATTTATGGCTTTCTAATTTAAAAATAATTCTTGCCTTTAAAAGTCTGTAATGCTTTGTTTTATAGATATGGCAATCTAGATGGTGATCCAAAAGAAATCTCTCCCGTTATTGACCAGTTCATTGAGTGTGTTTGGCAGTTAATGGAACAATTTCCCTGTGCCTTTGAGTTCAATGAGAGGTTTTTGATTCACATTCAACATCACATTTATTCCTGCCAGTTTGGAAACTTCCTTTGTAACAGCCAAAAGGAGAGACGAGAACTCAAGTAAGTGTTTTGGTGTTTAACTTTTATCTAAAGATTTTGATGATTGAGAACTTTAGGTGGCCTTTCATAATTTTGTAGACTATTTTATTTAGTCACATACTGTACTGACAGATTAAAGTTATTTTTTTCCTGACATCATTTCAGAAACAGTTTAAATGTCATCAACTGACAAAGATACATACAATTTCATTTTTTTTCCCTCAGTTTCTTCCTGATACACATAGATTGATAGACTTGATGCACGAATATTGAAAGGTAATTTTCTGGAGTCAGAAAAAGTGGTTTTTGCATTTAAAAGGAAAAGGTTAGGTATCTTTGGTGGCTATGCTACCATAATAAAAATGGGAAATTTAACTGGGAAAGCAGATATAAAACTAAAGCCATAATTTATTCAGATTCAAACTGTACTGATTTATCCCAGCGTAAAAGTAGATAAAATGTGTACTTTAAGTGATAGTAAAAAACTTAACAAAGTGATTTAGGCAGTATAAATAAGAGAACATTTTAGAAATTTTCATGGAATAAAATGATTTTAACTATGGTGTATACATTATCAGATTTAACTTTGGGAATGATCAGTTCAAATAAAATTGACTCCAGTAGTTTTACACTGTCTGAGTTGAGCATAAAGAAAATCAGTTTTTCTAGTGGATACTACTTTATTTTCTCTAAGGAAGCTCAAGTGTGATTCCTGATAAATGGTGATGATTTGAAAGCAGCAGAGTGTATCCTTTAGGGTCACCTGTTTGCCCATACAGTTTTGTGGTTTCTTGTACCTGACTAGCCAATTTTAACGGTATCTGCTTGGGTCTGAATATTGCTTTTCCACTTACTAGCTATAGGACTTTGGGAAACTACTTATTCTCTCTATTCCTCAATTTCCTCATCTGTGAATTGGACTTACAGCAATTCAGTGAGGATTAAATGAGAGAAAATGTGAAACATTTAGAATACTGTCTGACAGATTATAAATGTCCAATGACTATTTGGGGGAAGAACTCCCCCTAAAAGAACAGCTATTAAAAAAAATAAAGGAATTGAACACCTTGTCAAGGCCAGTACAGATGGTGGTGAAGTTGAGATTATTACAGTGTTCTCCCCTATACCATGAAGCCACCAACATTATAAATTTACCTGCTATAGAACAGAGACACACAGTTTTCAGATAACAATTATTAGTTCCTTTCCAGCTTTAATATAACATATATACCATGTGTAAGAACCAAAATAGGTCATTTAGAGACTTACTTTCTTTATAACAGGATTCAAGAAAGAACATACTCATTATGGGCTCACCTGTGGAAGAATCGGGCTGACTACCTAAATCCTCTGTTTAGAGCTGATCACAGCCAGACCCAGGGAACCCTTCATCTCCCTACAACGCCATGCAACTTCATGTACAAGTATGTAAACTCTTGGGAACGTTGTAGCTATGGTATGAACTTGGATTCTGGTATCATTTAACATTTAGAGGTCAAAGTGTATGAAACACTGATCTGTGAGACGTTTGTTGGACCCAAAAGACCAGAGAAAGATGCTTGAATATCTGATTTGGTATTTTTGCCAGTGTCTCCTTTACTTCTTTATTCCTCCTAAAAGTGGAATTCTCTTCAGGAGCTGGTGTTTTATAATAATGATATCATAAAACGGTAAGTTGCAATTTATTTTTTAAAAGCAAATGAAAGAGAATAATGCAAATGCCGTAAGCCAAATGTGGAATCACAAGTTTCAACAGTGATCATGACATATTAAGGTTAGCACAGAAGTAATTGTGGTTTTTGCCATTAGTTTAAACAACAAAAAGGCAAAAACTGAAATTACTTTTACATCAATATAATAGCTTGCCTTTTGTCTCCACTGAATCAAGTCCTAGTGGAAGTACTTCCCTTGTGGAAATTATGTTAAGACTGTATATATCAGGATGGAGAGAGCAGGGTGGCATCCTATAGGTTCTACTAGGTATGTGCTAGATACATATGCTTTTTCCTTTGGCTTCCTTGCTAAGGTTGTATAGTATGAAAAAGTAACTCAGTGGTCCAAAAAAAAAAAAGGTAGACTATGCAGAATAAACAGAAATCCCATCTCTTTTTTCCTACTCAGTTCCAACACACAATTGATGGCTTTTCTTCCTCTATAGAGTTCGTTTCTCAAGGTTTTTTTTTTTTCTTAATTATTTCAATCTAATTATTTTTTCAGAATTTATAGCAGAATATTAATTCGATCATAATAAAGGAAAAAGCCTCCATAGCGTGTGTAAAACAAGTTTTAAGGGCTGCTGAGGTATGACCAATTGGATTGCAGCTAATTTGTTATTAACAGCCAGTCAATAAATATTTCATTGAGGATCAAATACTGTTCTGGGCACTGTGGATAAAACAATGACACCAAGTCCTTGCCCTCAAAGTACTTTACTTTTCTACATAAATAAAATAGTGGGTCTAAGGATAACCCTATGATAACACCATTTTTCCCATTTGCACTCTAGCATGCTTTTGTGTGTAGAATAAAAAGGGATTTATTGGTCAGGCGCGGTAGCTCAAGCCTGTAATCCTAGCACTTTGGGAGGATAGGCGGGTGGATCACCTGAGGTCAGGAGTTCAAGACCAGCCTGACCAACATGGTGAAACCCCATCTGTACTAAAAAAATTACAAAATTAGCCAGGTACGGTGGCACATGCCTGTAATTTGAGCTACTCCAGAGGCTGAGGCAGGAGAATTGCTTGAACCGGGGATGTGGAGGTTGCAGTGAGCTGAGATCCCACCATTGCACTCCAGCCTAGGCAACAAGAGCAAAACTCTGTCTTTAAAAAAATTTATTGCAAATGCAAATGTCAACTTTTAGTGTTTAGTGGCAGTGATAAAAGAGAAAAGTTGCAACTTTTAGATTCCTGTTGTAACTGAAAGATTCTAAATATACAATCACTAATTTTCAAAGTTCAGAACTAAGCCATTTTCTTAAAAGAAAATGATTACATGTGCTATTTCAGTTTTAGAAATATGTATTCTGTGTTTTCTAATTCATATATACAAGTATACTTTTCATAAACTTATTCTCCACAAAAGGCATTTATTGACCCAAGGAAAAAAAACCAACATGAAATTATTACCTTAGGTAGTGGCTTTTTTGAGCCTGAAATTTGCATTTGATTATTACTAAGACTGTGGTATCACAGATACCTTAAAAGACTTGAGGGTGTGAATTTTCAGATTGTGATAAGGTGGTATCATGACACTCTGCTGTCCTTCCCAGGTTTTGGAGTGGAATGTATAACCGCTTTGAAAAGGGGATGCAGCCCCGACAATCAGTTACAGATTACCTGATGGCAGTGAAGGAGGAAACTCAGCAGCTAGAGGAAGAACTGGAGGCCTTAGAAGAGGTAAGACATACTTGATTTGTTAATCTGTTGTCTGTGCTTATTTCTTAAAGAGCATGGCTTCATGAAAGCCTCTTAAGATTCAGTGCAACACAACCATTTTGCATTTTTAGCCAGTAGAGAACCTGTAACACAAGCCCATCCAGGTGAGTACTCAGATAACTGAAACCTAAACCTAGGCATTTAATGCATTTTGGACATCTGGCTTGTGGTTCAGTTCCACAATTTGCTAAACTAGTTGATTGTTCCTTATTTTAGGTCAGTTTTTTTGGTTACTGTTATTTGAGAGTACTAAAATTAATTCTTTCTGGAAATGTGTGAAAAATAATAAAATTAAATATATGTACTTGTAAAAAAATCTTTCTCCACTTTAAAAAACTATTTAACTATCATATTGATCTATAATAGGTGAGACTGATTATGAAGTCTACCTTTTGGCTTCTATAACTTCCCTGTACTTGGATAGGGAGGTTATAATAAAATGTTTTTCCTAATTGGATAACTTTGTTTCCACTGGTACCACTGTAGTTTATGAAATCTTAGGATTCTATTAGTCTATTCCAGCAGTCTTTTTGTTGAAATAATAATTTTAAAAAGTACTCAGAATATCTTAAAGTACCTTAATTTTAAAACTGACTCTTCCTTATTACAAAGTTAGAATTCCTTAGGCTGGCATTTGAGATTTTCTCTTTTCAACTTTATTTTCCATGCAAACATTTAACTGTTTCTGCTGCATATACACAGTTTAGACCGTCCTACCTTTGTGTTTTTCCTCTCACTGTCCCTCCTGCCACGAATACTTACTAGCCATCACCAGAATGCTCACGTTTAAATCTTTTACAGTCCTGTTAAAATGTTCCTTGCTCCCTGAAATTTACTGTGCTCTCTTCTTTCTAACCTTACCACTCCATTCCTCTTCAAGAACTTTTGCCATTTTAAGATTCCTACATTGCATGAACTCTGCCTCTCTCTGCTCCACTACTCCATGTTCCTTAGGGCTGGGTCTGTGTTTATCTCTTTTCCTTACACTGCCCAACACAGTGCTTTTGCACATAACCTAAATGAATGCTTTTTGAATGAATACATGATACTTGATCTTAAAACATCTCCTCTGCTAACATCAAAACATGCAATCTGGTGAAATGCATTCTGAGCAACCCAAGTGTCTGTGATATGATGAATGGAGAAACAAAATGTGGTATATCCATGTAATGGAATACTGTTTAGCCAGAAAAAGGAATGAAGTACTGATACATGCTACACCGTGAATGAACTTTGAGAATATAAGCTAAGTGAAAGAAGCCAGACACAAAAAGCCACATATTGTATTATTCTGTATATATAAAACATCTGGACTAGGCAAATTCATAGAGATAGAAAGTCGATTAGTAGTAGCCAGGGGCTGTGGGGAGATAGGAATGGGGAATGATTGTTAATGAGTATGGGGTTTTCTTTTGGCAGTGGCGGGGGGCGGGGGGGGGTGATGACAGTGTTTTAGAATTAGTAGTGATCGTTGCACAACCTTGTGAATATAACTAAAAACCACTGAATTGTACACTTTAAGAGGGTGAACTTGATGGTAAGAGAATTGTATCTCAATTTAAAAGTTAGATGATAAACACTTCATTCCTGATTTTTAAAAAATATCTTTTGAGTTCATGGGATGAGAATCATCATATGAAACCATGTAGGTATAGAAAGGAGGGAAACTAGTGATCACAGGGTGCTTCACCTGTGCTATATTGTTTATAATTATAGAAAACCTATGTCAAGGCAGGTAGTATCATCCTTACATTAGAGATGAAGAAAACAGGCCTCACAGATTTTGCCCAAGGTCATAAAGTCCAGGTTTGAGCTCACATCTATGTGAGTCCCATGTTCTTAACATTATACCCACCTGGGAGGTAACAAATGCTGAAAGCATGCATATAGAGGAAAAGATAAATTATTTATGATATTTCTGCTGAAATTGTTATTTCTTTCTTAGAGGCTGGAAAAAATTCAAAAGGTCCAGTTAAATTGCACTAAGGTGAAGAGTAAGCAAAGTGAGCCCAGCAAGCACTCAGGGTTTTCTACCTCAGACAACAGCATAGCCAACACTCCCCAGGATTACAGTGGGAATATGAAATCATTTCCATCCCGGAGCCCTTCGCAAGGCGATGAAGATTCTGCTCTGATTCTAACCCAAGACAATTTGAAAAGCTCAGATCCAGATCTGTCAGCCAACAGTGACCAAGAGTCCGGGGTGGAGGATCTGAGCTGTCGGTCTCCAAGTGGTGGTGAGCATGCACCAAGTGAAGACAGTGGCAAGGACCGGGATTCTGATGAAGCTGTGTTTCTCACTGCCTGAAGTTTCCTTTTGGAGTTCCAAAGTAAAGGAGACATAAGCAACACTTACAAAAATAAGGGAACACAGGCAGTTTATCATAAAAACAAGAAATGGTACATGTCATTGAGAACTATTTTAATGCAGCTATGAAAAGGGAAACAAGTGCTCAGCTCTTGATTTCTTAGATACTGAAGAGGACGTAGTCATTTCGTTTATCCAATATAAGGAAAATTATTCACCATTTTGAAGCTCATCCTAGACTATGAAAATTATATTCACTACAGAGCAATTACTTCTGTCATTACCTAAAGAAGTTATCATCAGTATATATCTATCTTCCTTGTCATAGCATGCATCTCTTAAAAAGCCTCAACTCCTTTCCTTCACATCTGTGATCATCATGAATCTTTTAGTTTACTTCCAGATGCATATTTTGTGTTTTCAAAAGCATCTGATATTATCTTCCTTTCTGACCCTCTTACTCATATTTCTAAAAACAGGCACATTGTTGAGATGCATCCTTTTTGGTTAATAGATAGATATACTCCTAAGGAGCTTTTAATTGCTTAAGCTTACCAGGAATAATCATCACTTTAACTTTTCCTTAGATAATATATTTTGAATTGTTAGAATAATTTTGTTGCCTTTCTCTGAGATCTATAGTCTGTTTCTCCTCATTATTTAAAAATGCTAAAATTTACATCACACTTTTTCTCTAACAGTAATTTAATACCTAACAAGGTAGAAGCAACATTTATTCTCCTGGTCTTATATATGAATTTAAGTATTAGTTTTCTTGTAATAACAACCTTTTACTACTATTCTAGAGATGACAGTGTGAGCCAACCACCAGCCTGATCTCAAAGTATAACGTTATAAAAAGTTAGGAGGGTAAAACATCTGTGAGGGAAAATCCAGTTAAGAACCAGAAAATTTGGTAGTCGAGTCTGTTTAATGAAGGGAATAGGTTTTGTAATCTATCATTTTAGAAATTATATAACTGGCTAATATGGTTTACTTAACATTAGTAACATCTCATGACCACTGATTGGTGAAAGTTCAAGTTTTCGTTTTGTTAAAGGGCACATTTGAGGGAGAGTCACTCCCTTCTTAGGAGTAAAAAAAAAGACTTCACTAGGTGACCTAAATGAAACTTAATGGAGAAAAGTTGCCATGTTTGGACAGACATAAATGATATTCACACTGTATGGTTTTAATATATTAGTACATTCTAGAATGTAAAAGGATTAATTTAAACTTTACAATTTACATCAATATTTTGAATATGTAATTTTTTTATGGGAGAATATATCACATTTTGCTGAAATTAGAACAGTCAAGAGAAAGGGCAAGAAAGAAACACTGCTGATCTCTCTAGTATGAAAGACTGGAGGGAGTGTGGTAATATATATAAATGAAAAAATGTAATTGTGTTCATCATATTTAAAAATATATTAGAGAACTGTGATATAAAAGTACTGTTAATGTAAAAAATAAAGCAAGTGTAATTCTTTTACATATAAAATTTGAGCATTCTCTGCTGAGCAGTTCCCAAATTAAGTACAAGGAATGTTCATTCATTTTCTGCAATATACTGTATGTAATAGGGAATACCTTGCTAAAATGATAAATACTTAGGATATAGCGGTGATGGCTTTCACCTTTTTATAATAGAACTCACTTCACACCATTCTTGTAGCTGTCCATTCTTAGAAACTTTGTTGCCTAATATTGAGGTTGCAGCTTTAATTTCTTCCATTTGGCAGCGTATGTCTATAAAAACAATAAAAATTTTTAAAAAAATGACAAAGTATGGCAAAAAGCACTATGCATTTATTTGAAAAGGAAATAGTATAAATATTTAATGTTTCAAAATGTAGTTTTTTAATGTGACATCTTCTTCCACATCAGAGTCAAATTTTTTTTAGTCCCCTCAACTTTACAAGACATAATTTATGTAACATGTTCATGTACTTATTAGAAGTCAACCTAGCACTGAGATTTATATAAAAGGTACATTTATTGCTTATTAAAACTTTCACAGATTCTTCAAAGAGCATCGCTAATCCAACAAGACTAAAATATCTGATACTGCATTTTCATTTAAAATCAAACATTAATCAATCAGGAAGTGTTTTATTAAGAACAGTGGTTTAAAGCATAGGGAATAAACCAATATAAAATTGATTTGAGGCATATTATTACTTCCCAATTAGTAATACTCAGAGCTCAGGTGATTTATTCTTTCAGTTTGATATGAAATAATAGGTAAGAATTTTAACCATGACCCGGCAAATCAGTAACTGAACTTTTTATAGAATAATGGAAGGTGAAGATCTGAGAGGGAAAGCCTAGAATAAATTTTTATTCTTCAAGAGCACATGATTACTTTCTCCTCCTAAAAATGAATCTGAGCCATCCTTCAATTTAAGCATACATAAATCTGTGTCAAGCATCCTCTATTCTGATGATATAAATTTCCTAGTCTTATGCCTAGAAATTTCTTTCAACTTTGAAGTGGATGTCTTTAGTTTATATCTATCTCATTGATTTAGAATTTTCTTCTATTTTGAGATATTAACTTTACTTACTTATGACAAACTTCTAACTGATTAATAACTCCTAAGTATTCCTCTATAATTCTGATTTCCATCTTGTCTTATAAAGTAAAACCAGAATACCAACTTTGACATGCATTTCATTTTTCCGCTGGCACTGCTTCTCCAATATGGCCAATTTTTATGAAGAAAATATACAGCCATAAAATTAGAAAAAAATGGTCAATTTCTGTTGCAAAAACAGAACCCACATTCATACGGGTATATTCAAATACAGATTCTTTTCATCCTGGGTGACATATATAACCTTTATCTGAACTGTGTATTAAATGCAGATAATTAATTGTGATCAAACTCCTCTATTTAATGACTGGGTTGTAAGAAGGTTATCTAATGAATGAATTTTGAAGGAGAACCTAACCCGTGTTAACTGGTATACAATGAAACTGGCATAGTTCAAGTTTAAAGAATAAAAAACACTGAGGTGAACTACTCATGTGATTATGTAGAAGAGATTTACTCTGTAAGAAAATGTTTGGATTTTGTTTTTCTGGTGGAAAGGAGATAAGCACCTAAACAATGTTTATCTTTGTATGGTATTTCCACAATGCCTTATTCTTAGTAGGTGCTTAATAAAATCGGTAGATCTAATGAATTAACCAAATGAAGGGCTGTGGTATGCTCCTCACTTGTTATGGGATGCACCTGGTTCCTATGAACCTGACTGCTTGCAAAATATTGAGACTATTATATCTTCCATTGCAGTAATTGCTGGGAAAATTAAGCTCTAGTTGCCAGTTCAGTAAGGAAAGGATTTTGAATATCCAAAAAACTATCATAAATTTGAAACACTCTTACCTTAGTTATCCATAAATCAGGAGTAGTAATTATTCCCTCCTCATCTGGTTATTTTGAAGATTTAACAGCATGCCCTTAGCACAGTGCCAGGGAGACAATGCAAGTTATGTTCTGTATCCAACCTTGTATCTTTATAGTCCATGTGACTACTTGCCCTCCACAGACTATTAAGCATGTTTCAATTCTAACAAAATAATTTTGTTTCTCCTATAACTTTGTTGCCAAAAACATGGATAGGAAGAACAGAAAAATTTTAAAAAGACAATCTATATTGTATGCTGGTGTTGGAAGGACAATCATACTGGGATGAAATTTAAAGGAAATTATGCATTAGTTTTTTTAAATTTAGATGGTACCTTACCAAGCCTGCATGCCTTTTTCCTTCATAAGCTTTTAGGGGTACCCAAGAAATATGTTAATTTTGTGACATGGTGTAGAAGCAAATTACTGAACATAGTACAACACTTAAATTCATTAAAAATCAGGATTACCTAAAAGTTTAATTTTACTTATTATGATAGCTTTTCTCTCAGGAAAAGTAACTCACAGTAAAGGTCAGAAAAGTTCACTGACTTTTTTTGTGTACAGATTAGCTCGTACATTAACATAAAGACTGTTTTAAACATTAGGAATTTAGAAAATCTATCCAAACAGAAACCTACTAAATACTTATTTTTTTAAAATTAGCATGAGAGTTTGTGTTGGACTGCTTTAAATGAAAAGCATTTTTTTTTTCTGTTAGGTAAAATATTTACTTGTATTGCATCTTCTTTAGTTTTAAAAATGAAACAATATGTAAGAATAGCTGGTTTATTCTTTTGATTTATTGTAGGTATTAAAAGTTACTTTTTTGAGATGGCACATAGGCAGGTTTGGTGTTTCCTAATACTATGAATATTTTAAAAACAAATTGCTTTTGAAAGTTTTATCCAGAAAGAAATAAAAATAAGAGTTTTCTCAGTTGAAAATAGTTTTTCAAAAAAGGTTAAGAGAAAAAAAATCTAAATACCATTCCTGATAAAGAAATGCAGCTTCAAGTTAAAAATACAAATTTAAATGAAGTTTTATAAAATATTAAAAACTAGCTAAAATTACATGCATAGGCATTTAATCAATAGAAGAGGAACAGCAGTGGAACTTAAATATGATGGGATTTATCAACAATAAATATTTCAGTGCAAATAGTGCAGAAAAATTTCTCAAAGATCACAGCAGTGATTCCAATCTGTACAAAATCAGTCTCAGTTCTGTATACAATCTATATAGGATATCTGTGAATTTAGCCACTGATGAAATACCAGTTTGCAAACCATAAATACAAAACAGTGTTTAGTTTTGTGTCCCATTCCTCTCTTGGCAGTTCATGTTTCCAGAAAATCTAGAAAGAAAACAATTACAAAAAACCCTTAGATTTAAGATGACAGGCTTGTATCCCTTTACATTATCTTCCAACTGAGATTTGCCAATAGGGGCTCCCAGGCAAGATGGTCAAAGAGAAACAGTTCGGGTCCGCAGCTCCCAGCGAGGTCAACGCAGAAGGTGGGTGATTTCTGCGTTTCTAACTGAGGTACCTAGTTCACCTCACTGGTATTGGTTAGACAGTGGGTGCGACCCACGGAGGGCGAGCAGAAGCAAGGTGGGGTGTCACCTCACCCAAGAGGCAGAAGGGGTTGGGGAACTCCCTCCTCTAGCCAAGGGAAGTCGTAAGGGACCCTGCTGTGAGGGACAGAACTATCCAGCCCAGATACTATGTTTTTCCCATGGTCTTTACAACCCACAGACCAGGAGATTCCTTTGGGTGCCTATTCCACCAGTGCCCTGGGTTTCAAGCACAAAACTGGGCAGCTGTTCAGGCAGACAATGAGCTAGCTGCAGTTTATTTTTTCCATATCCCATTGGAGCCTGGAACACCAGTGAGACAGAACCCTTCACTCCCCTGGAAAGGGGGTTGATGTTAGGGAGCCAAATGTTCTAGCCCAGCGAATCCCACCCCCATGGAACCCACCCAGCTAAGATCCACTGGCTTGAAATTTTTGCTGCCAGCACAGCAGTCTGAAGTTGACCCGGGACACTCAAGCTTGGTGCAGGGAGGGACATACGCCATTACTGAGGCTTCAGTAGGCTGTTTTCCCCTCAAAGTGTAAACCAAGCCACCAGGAAGTTCCAACTGGGCAGAACCCACCCCAGTGCCACAAAGCCACTATAGCCAGACTGCCTCTCTAGATTCTTCCTGTCTGGGCAGGGCATCTCTAAAATAAAGTCAGCAGCCCCAGTCAGGGGCTTATGGATGAAACTCCCATCTCCCTGGGACAGAGAACCTGGGGGAAGGGGTGGCTGTAGACACAGTTTCTGCAGACTTAAATGTTCCTGCCTGCCAGCTCTGAAGAGAGCAGTGGATCCCCCAGCACAGTGCTTGAGCTCTGCTAAGGGACCAACTGCCTCCTTAAGTAGGTCCCTGACTCCCATGTCTCCTGACAGGGAGACACCTCCCAGCAGGGGCTGACAGACACTTTATACAGGAGAGCTCCAGTTGGTATCTGGCAGGCACCCCTCTGGGACCAGCTTCCAAAGGAAGGAGGAGGCAGCAATCTTTGCTGTTCTGCAGCCTCTGCTGGTGATACCCAGACAAATAGAGTCTGGAGGGGACCCCCAGGAAACACTAGCAGACCTGCAGAAGAGTTTTCCTTCCTGTTAGAAGGAAAACTAACAGCAATAGTATCAACATTAACAAAAAGGATGACCAGGCAAAAACTCCATCTGAAGGTCACCAACAGCAAAGACCAAAGGTAGATAAACCCATGAAGAAGAAGAAAAACTAGTACAAAAAGGCTGAAAATTCCAAAAACCAGAACACTTCTTTTTGTCCAAAGGATCACAACTCCTCGTCAGCAAGGAAACAAAACTGGATGGAGAATTAGTTTGATTAAGTGACATAAGTAGGCTTCAGAAAGTGGGTAATAACAAATTTCTCCAAGCTAAAGGAGCATGTTCTGAAAGCAAGGAAGCTCAGAACCTTGATAAAAGGTTAGAGGAATTGCTAACTAGAATAACCAGTTTAGAAAAGAACATAAATGACCTGATGGAGCTGAAAAACACAGCATGAGAACTTCATGAAGCATAAAAAAGTATCAATAGCCAAACTGATCAAGCGGAAGAAAGGATATCAGAGATTGAAGATCAACTTTATGAAATAGTGTGAATATAAGATTAGAGAAAAAAGAATGAACAAACAAAGCCTCCAAGAAACATGAGACTATGTGAAAAGACCAAACCTACGTTTGATTGGTGTACCTCAGAGTGATGGGGATAGTGGAACCAAGTTGGAAAACACACTTCAGGATATTATCCAGGAGAACTTCCCCAACCTAGCAAGACAGGGAAACATTCAAATTCAGAAAATACAGAGAATACAACAAAGATACTCCTCAAGAAGAGTAACCCCAAGACACAAAATCGTCAGATTCACCAAGGTTGAAATGAAGGAAAAAATGTTAAGGGCAGCCAGAGAGAACGGTCAGGTTACCCACAAAGGGAAGCCCATCAGACTAACAGTGTAATCTCTCTGCAGAAACCCTACAAGCTGGAAGAGAGTGGAGCCAAACTGAGCTTTATAAGTGAAGGAGAAATAAACCTTTATAGACAAGCAAATGCTGAGGGATTTTGTCCCACCAGGCCTGCCTTATAAGAACTGAAGGAAGCACTAAATATGGAAAGGAACAACTGGTACCAGCCACTGCAAAAACAATCCAAAATGTAAAGATCATCAACACTATGAAGAAACTGCATCAACTAACGGGCAAAATAACCAGCTAGCATCATAATGACAGCATCAAAGTCACACATAACAATACTGATCTTAAATGTAAATGGGCTAAATGCCCCAATTAAAAGACACAGACTGGCAAATTGGATAAAAAGTCAAGACCCATCGATGTCCTGTATTCAGGAGACCCATTTCACATACAAAGTCACACACAGGCTCAAAATAAAGGGGCACAGGAAGATTTACCAAGCAAATGCAGAGCAAAAAAAAGCAGGGGTTGCACTCCTAGTCTCTGATAAAACATTTGACTTTAAACCAACAAAGATCAAAAAAGACAAGGGCATTACATAATTGTAAAGGGATCAATGCAACAGGAAGAGCTAACTATCCTAAATACATATGCATCAAATATAGGAGCACCCAGATTCATAAAGCAAGTTCTTAGAGACCTACAAAGAGACTTAGACTCTCACACAATAATAGTGGGAGATTTTAACAACCCATTGTCAATATTAGACAGATAAATGAGACAGAAAATTAACAAGGATATTGAAAAAATGAACTCAGCTCTCTACCAAGTGGACCTTAACAGACATCTACAAAACTCTCCACCCCAAACCAACATACATTCTTCTCAGCACCACATAGCACTTATTCTAAAATCAACCACATAACTGGAAGTAAAACACTCCTCAGCAAATGCAAAATAACAGAAATCATAACAAACAGTCTCTCAGACCACAGTGCAATCAAATTAAAACTCAGGATTAAGACACTCACTCAAAACTACACAACTACATGGAAACTGAACAACCTGCTCCTGAGTGACTACTGGGTAAATAACAAAATTAAGGGAGAAATAAGTAAGTTATTTGAAACCAATGTGAACAAAGACACAATGTACTAGAATCTCTGGGACACAGCTAAAGCAGTGTCTGGAGGGACGTTTATAGCACTAAATGCCACAGCAGAAAGTGGGAAAGATATAAAATTGACTCCTGAACATCACAATTAAAAGAAGTAGAGAAACAAGAGCAAACAAAATCAAAAGCTAGCAGAAGACAAGAAATAACCAAGATAAGAGCAGAACTGAAGGAGACAGAGACACAAGCCGCCCCCCCGCCACCCCCTCAAAAAAAAAATGAATTCAGGAGCTGGTTTTTTGAAAAGATTAACAAAACAGACCACTAACCAGACTAATGAAGAAAAAAGAGAAGAAGAAAAAAGAATCAAGACACATTAAAAAATGATAAAGGAGAGATCAGCCAGGTGTGGTGGCTCAGACCTGTAATCCTAGCACTTTGGGAGGCTAAGGTAGGTGGATCACGAGGTCAGGCATTCAAGACCAGCGTGGCCAACATAGTGAAACCCCGCGTCTACGAAAAATACAAAATTTAGCTGGGCATGCTGGCAGGCACCTGTAATCCCAGCTAATCAGGAGACTGAGACACAGAATTGCTTGAATCTGGGAGGCAGAGGTTGCAGTGAGCTGAGATCACGCCACTGCACTCCAGCCTGGGCGATGGAGAGGGACTCCATCTCAGAAAAAAAAAAAATCACCACTTATCCTACAGAAATACAAACTACCATCAGAGAATACCATAAACACCTCCACAGAAATGAACTAAAAAATTTGGAAGAAATAGATAAATTTCTGGACACATACATACTCCCAAAGCTAATGAAAAGAGAACTCAAATCCCTCAATAGACCAATAACGAGTTCTGAAATCGAGGCAGTAATCAATAGGTTGCCATCCAAAAAAAGCCCAGGACCAGATGATTCACAGCCAAATTTTAGCAGAGGTACAAAGAGGAGCTGGTACCATTCCTTCTGAAACTATTCCAAACGACAGAAAAAGAGGGACTCCTCCCTAACTCATTTTATAAGGCCAGCATCATCCTGATACCAAAACCTGGCAGAGACACAACAAAAAAACAAAACTTAGGCCAATATCCACGATGAACATCAACGCAAAAATCCTCAATAACGTACTGTCAAAGCAAATTCAGTAGCACATTAAAGAGCTTATCGATCATGATCAAGTCTGCTTCTTCCTTGGGATGCAAGGCTAGTTCAACGTATGCAAATCAATAAACGTAATCCATCATATAAGAAGAACCAATCACAAAACCACATGATTATCTCGATAGATGCAGAAAAAGCCTTCAATAAAATTCAACAACCCTCACGCTAAAAACAATAAACTAGATATTGATGGAACGTATCTCAAAATAATAAAAGCTATTTATGACAAACCCACAGCCATTATCATACTGAATGGGCAAAAGCTGGAAGCATTCCTTTTGAAAACCTGCACAAGACAGGGATGCCCTCTCTCACCACTCCTATTCAACGTGGTATTGGAAGTTCTGGCCAGGGCAATCAGGCAAGGGAAAGAGATAAAGCATATTCAAATAGGAAAAGAGTAAGTCAAATTATCTCTATTTGCAGATGACATGATTGTATATTCTGAAAACCCCATCATCTCAGCCCAAAATCTCCTTAAGCTGATGAGCGACTTCAGCAAAGTCTCAGGATACAATCAATGTGCAAAAATCACATGCATTCCTATACACCAATAATAGACAAACAGCCAAAACATGAGCAAACTCCCATTCACAACTGCTACAAAGAGAATAAGATACCTAGGAATACAACTTACAAGGGATGTGAAGGACTTCTTCAAGGAGAACTGCAAACCACTGCTCAAGGAAATAAGAGAGGACACAAACAAATGGAAAAACATTCCATGCTCATTGATAGGAAGAAACAGTATTGTGAAAATGGCCATACTGCCCAAAGTAATTTACAGATTCAATGCTATTCCCATCTAGCTACCACTGACTTTCTTCACAGAATTAGAAAAAACTACTTTAAAGTTCATGTGGAACCAAAAAAGAGCCCATATAGTCAAGACAATCCTAAGCAAAAAGAACAAAGCTGGAGGCATCAAGATACCTGACTTCAAACTATACTACAAGACTACAGTAACCAAAACAGCATGGTATTGGTACCAAAACAGTTATATAGATCAACTGAACAGAACAGAGGCCTCAGAAATAACATCACACATCTACAATCTGGATCTTTGACAAACCTGACAATAACAAGCAATAGGGAAATAATTTCCTATTTAATAAATGGTGTTGGGAAAACTGGCTAGCCACATGCAGAAAACTGAAACTTGACCACTTCTTTACACCTTATACAAAATTTAACTCAAGATGGATTAAAGATTTAAATGTAAGACCTAAAACCATAAAAACCCTAGAAGAAAACCTAGGCAATACCATTGAAGACACAGAAGCAACTGCTTTTGACAAATTGACAAATGGGATCTAATTAAACTAAAGAGCTTCTGCATAGCAAAAGAAACTATCATCAGAGTGAACAGGCAACCTACAGAATGGGAGAAAATTTTTGCAATCTATCCATCTGACAAAGGGCTAATACCAAGAATCTACAAGGAATTTAAACAAATTTACAAGAATAAAACAAATGACCCCATCAAAAAGTGGGCAAAGGAATTAACAGACACTTTCCAGACATTCATGTGGCCAATAAAACATAAAAAAAAAGCTCATCATCATTCATCATTAGAGAAATGCAAATCAAAACTACAATAAGATACCATATCACACCTATTAGAATAGCGATCATTAAAAAGTCAGAAAACAGATGCTGGAGAGGATGTGGAGAAATAGGAACACTTTTACACTGTTGGCAGGAGTATAAATTAATTCAACCATTGTGGAAGACAATGTAGCGATTCCTCAAGGATCTAGAACTAGAAATACCATTTGAACCAGCAATCCCATTACTGGGTATATACCCGAAGGATTATAAATCATTCTACTATAAAGACATATGCACACATATGTTTACTGCGGCACTATTCACAATAGCAAAGACTTGGAACCAACCCAAATGCCCATCAACGATAGACTGGATAAAGAAAATGTGGCACATATACACTGTGGAATACTATACACCCGTAAAAAAGAATGAGTTCTTGTCTTTTGTAGGGACATGGATGAAGCTGGAAACCATCATTCTCAGCAAACCAACACAGGAACAGAAAATCAAACACCGTGTGTTCTCACTCATAAGTGGGAGTTGAACAATGAGAACATATGAGCACAGGGAGGGGAACATCACACACTGGGGACTGTTGGGGGTTGGGGGACAAGGGGAGGAACAGCATGAAGAGAAATCTAATGTAGATGATGGGTTGAAGAGTGCAGCAAACCACCATGGCACATGTATATGTATGTAACAAACCTGCACATTCTGCACATATATCCCAGAACTTCAAGTATAATAATAATAGACTTGCCTATAAAATTATACCTTGACTATGAGGGAATAGAGGTAAGGAACGAATTCTAGTATGTTCATATAAACGAGCAACTGCTCTGTGTCTACTTCTTAAGCCGGCAGAAATGCAAAGTTGGTATCAAAAATCAGCCCCTACCTATAAGGAATTTATAGTTTGATTTGGAAAATAACATACAAAACAATGCACTGTGAGCACTAATGTTACAAGGAGCAGATAATACTTTAACTTGATATGAGAAGTGCCTGTCATTTCCTTTCCTATACACCAGTCCCTGTTTTATTTAGGGAACCTCTCATGCTCCGTTCTTATCCACTCCTTCAGCCCAGTCGACTAAGGGAGTAGACATCAATCTCCAGGCCAAACTAACTACACCAGGATGGATAGCTTGCCTATACCAGGTCAGTTACTTTCCCAGGGAATGTACTGGAACTCCAGGGACTCTTCGTTTATCTCCACTGGCTGCCTGAACTGTCAGATAATATAATCACGCTTATGGGCAGGAATGGGTGAAGGGCAAGTAAGAGAAAAAATTTTGAAAAAGAAAAGAGATGCAGAAATAAGAAACAAGCAAACAGGTAGCCTCAGAAAAGGTGTGAGAAGAGCTGTTTTGGTCATTCAGTGGCTGTTTTCACTCTCAGGTGACTGTACTTTCATTCATTTTTACTCTATAATAAATCTCTGCCCTATCCAATAACATAAGTTTCTACTTAAGTTTGTTGCGGTGGGAACTATTCTTGCAAACAAATCATTCCTAAAACATAGATGCAGAAGAAAAGGAAAGGTATCTTGACATCAGGTAAGAGCACAACCTAAGATACAGTGGTAGAAGGAAGAACATGCCATGTAAGACAATGCAATGTAAGGAGAAATGCAAAGTTAAAATGGATGATCTGAAATATATGCCCAATTATGGAAATCTTAAAACCAGAGGAATTTGACATGGATACTGTCATTGCTAGAGATTCATTACAGGTTCTGGAGTAGAGCAAATTTTACCATAAAAGTGGTATTTTAGGAAGATCATTCTGTAAGTGCTGCATAGAAAGGAGAACCCTCAAGTTATGGAGATGGGCAAATTATTAGAGTAACTGTGGTGTGGGATGGAAAAGAGACTGAATGCAAGTTCATTTTAAGGAAAGAAATGACAAAGGAGCCTTCTGAGAAATGTTAGCCATGTGATAAAGCATACTCTACACACCAGGTAAGAGAAAGGAAATGACTATAACTTACAATTCTATATAAGGAGCTAATGTTCAAAAAATTTCATTCATGCCAATATCATAGAAAATATCCAAAAGACTTCTACTAGTTATATTGATATTATGCCTATTATATAATACAAAGCATTCTATGTTAAACAGCACAATAGCTATAATGACAGAATTATGCTTAAGGCTGATGAACAGGCACCATTAACAGCATGTCTATTTAAAGAAACTGTTGCAATAACTTTGAGACTCAAACCTGAAATACAATTTACCTATAGTGGAGCATGGAATTGGCTGTGCATTGCAATTGCCTGCTGAAGTTTCTCTTCCTTGGCTCTTCTACAGTGGCAAATCTGGAAAATAAATTTTTAAAAATACCGGTCACTTTTCCAAAGATATGCCTACTACTTTACTTCCTAAAGTATGACAGGAATCTTCTAACTTGTTGGCATTAAGTTTTGAATGTTGAAGATAGCTAATAATCTAATAGCTAAAATTATTAGATTATGAGCTAATTCATTTCATTAGCACTAATGTTACAAGGAGCAGGTAACAGTTTGAACAGGTCATGAGAAATGCCTATCATTTCCTTTCCTGTACTCCAGTCCCTGTTTTAGGGAATCTCTCATGCTCCCTTCCCATAATCCACTCCCTCAGCCCAGCTGACCGGGCAGAGGACCACATGACACCAATTCATTTTGAATTAGCTAATAATCTAAGAATTCAGTGTTGAAGATAGCTAATGAAGATTAGCTATTCAAACTGAATGTTGAAAACAGCTAATGTTGAAGATAGCTAAGAATTTAATAGTCAACAAAACAAAACAAAACAAAACAAAACACTTGCTTGGAAGTCAGTCTTTGCCTGCCAGCTTCTAGAATGTAAAACAAACACTGATCCTTTGTATCAATTATCCGACTATATAACTTTAAATATCTGTGTTTAAAAAGTATGGACATAAGTTCTGCTACTGTTAACCAGGAAGATTAAAAGATAAAAGCTTCAAGGCACAGTTATACAACATTAAAGAATAATAGACCAGAAACAAATGCCTGACTAATACTATAACCATAGGTAAGGCACTAAAATCTCTGAACTTCAATTTCCTCTCATGAAAAATGGGAATGATAAAATCCACCCCATCTGCCTTAACAGGAGTGAGTGTGTGAGTGTGTGTGTATGTGTGTGTGTGTGTGTATGTGTGTCACAGTTGTTTCATACAGTTTACTAACACAAGATTATTTTTAAAATGTGATTATTTCAGACAAATTAGGTAAACAGTTTGGACTGTATTAAAAGGCAAGAAACTATTAAGCAGACTTTTTTGGATTTTTCTTTAAACACAACAGAAATATTAGAACAGAACAGAAACTGTTTCTCAATTTTTAAAAATGTCTTTTGTAATCCCTATAGATTACTGTCTAAACGAGTGGTAAAACAAATCATTGAAGAGTAGACTTCAATTATTAAGACTAGACTTAGATTTACCAGCTGTATTACGGAATGATACAGATACTACTATTTCTGAAACAGAACTATTTGATTTACCTGCTTGTATACTCAGAGAAAGCAAGTCTAAAGTGATAGGAGGATGTTGTTATCATTCTCAAGAGGCTTTTCAGATTCCTCTCACAGCACTCAAAACTCCAGCTCAGTAATGTGCTAATGTTTTTCACTTATGAGTATGCTAAAGTAATTTGATATTATGCTGTCAAAAAAAAAATTGTTTTCTTCCAGATCAGCACAAAGTTTATTAGCCATTTCTGCTCAGAAGAGCCCCTTTCTGACCAGGACTATTCCTCTGACAGACAGGAAACAGCCACATGTGCAGGCTCTCACTCTCATTTATACCGACTCACATCAAAAGGACATCTTAGAGCAATGGCAGTTGCCTAACCCCCTGGGTTCCCTGGGAATAGCTAAGGTTTGAGGCTGTCTAGAGTCCCATGACAGACCTTCAAAGTTTTAAGTTCTAGGAACTTGGTTTTTGCCCACGTCCACACACAAGGAATGGAAACCTTCCTTTCAGGTAAATAATCTATTGTACAAAAAATGGGGATGATATAAGAGAGAAATAGCTAAGACCCAGAGCTTCTCCTCCTCTATAAAAGTACCAGACTTTATCCAATGTTTGTCCTCAACTGAAGAGTATTACATACTGTTCTCTTCTCCATGAAGCTACTGAGAAAATCATCTATTTCCATTTTTCCCTCCAAGAAGTCTTCCGCAATATTATCAGATTCTTCCTCAGCTTCATGTGCAGCTACTTTCAATCTTGCCTGTAGGGCACTTGCACTACAGCTCTGAAAAAGAAAACCAAACACTACTTTAATTTATGATACACACAAGAATTACTCACAGGGAAAGGAAGTGAGGTAGTGGTATGGAGAAACTATTATATGCCTTAAATAACCTCTTTTTGAGAAAATCTGCTATGTTATAATGCCGCACCCAGGTCTTTAGCTTTTGGATAGCAGTAGATACCTAACTCAAGAGAAACCAATCTACTGGCTGCAAACTACTAAAGGAGAGAAACTGGGCAAATCATTGTTCTCTCCTAAGGATTCAGGAATTAAATCACTGTGGTAGATACCTGCTAAGGAGACTACTATTGACCTCACCTCCTGATATTCCTGCCCTTGCATAATCCCACCCTTCAGTGTGGGCTGGACCTGATGACTCAATTTTTAATGAATAGAACAAGGATAAAATGATGGGATTAAATTTCACTAAAGTAGTGAAAGACTGGTACACAGAAAACTGTAAGATACTGCTATAAGAAACTGAAGACATAAATTACTGGAAAGACATCCCATGTTTGTGGGTTGAAAGATTTAACATTCTTGAAAAGACATTACTAACCAAAGCAATCTACAGATTCAATGCAATCCCTATCAAATCTTGATGGCATTTTTTTGCAAAAACAGAAAAACCCATCCTAGAATTCATGTGGAATCTCAAGAGACCCCAAATAGCCAAAACCATCTTGAACAAAGATGATTAATATTTCCTGATTTCAATTTACTACAAAGTTACAGTAATCAAAACTGTGATACTGGCATAAAAACATAAAGAACAATGGAACAGAATAGAGAGTGCAGAAATAAACTCTCACATATATGGCCAAATGACTTTCAACAAGGGGACTGATTCCAGTTAATGGGGAAAGGATCGTCTTCAACAAATGGTGCTGGAAAAAACTGGATATCGACAAGCAAAGGAATGAAGATGTATCTTTACCTTACTTAAATACAAAGTTTGATTCAAAATGGATCAAAGACCTAAATGTAGGCACTAAAACTATTTTTAATAATAGCTATCCTGCTAGGTATCGTGGCCCATGCCTGTAATCCCAGCATTGTGGGAGGCCGAGGCAGGCAGATTACTTGAGCCCAGGAGTTCAAGACCAGCCTGGGCAACACAGCGAGACCTTGTCTCTACAAAAAATACAAAAATTAACCAGGTGTGATGGCACGCACCTGTAGTTTTGGCTACTTGGGAGGCTGAGGTGGGAGAATCGCTTGAGCCTGGGAGGTCAAGGCTGCAGTGAGCTGTGATCATGGCACTGCACTCCAGCCTGGGCGACAGAGTAAGAAAAAATAGTAATAACAGCCATCCTAATGCATTTGGGGTAGTATCTCTTTGTGACACATCACACACAGAAATCAACAGTAATGCACCATTTTCTTATTACCCTTGCCAAAATTGGTTTTCTATCTTTACAAGTATGGCTCACATGGATATTTTACTTGGCTTTTTAAAAAATTATACTAAAGCTGAACATATTTTCAAAAATTTCCTGTTATTTATTCATTAAATATTTATTGAGTACCTACTATGTGCCAACCACTGGACCAGGTATTAGGTATACAGTGGAAATGAAACAAAACAGGTTCCTCCATTATGGAACCAATGGTCTACTGAAGTGGCTTCCATATGATAGAGTGTAGAAGATTTATCATCCCCAGAAAATCTTGAGTGAGAACACCTAGAAAGGAGCCTAAGAATCAATGTCTTGTGTGTGTCTTTTTAAAATTATTTCAAGAATCATTTCCAGCAATTCTTACATAAATGTAAGGATCAGAATAACTGTTAAAGCAGAATCTTTACTGGACATTTATGTTTCTCCTTTTGTCAACTTTCCTGTTTTTGCCTTTTGCAACAGAGCATTGGCATTAGTATTTGTTGTATATGCTAAAAATATTTGTTCCCTTTTTTAAACTTCACTTTTGATTTTATGACTTTTAATATATCCAAGTTTTAAATCTGTATAAATATGTCAAGTGTTTCCTTTATGCTTGTATCTGTTTTATTATGCTTAGAAAGGAAAACCACCATAATCTTAAAGAAAAAATCCTAGGAGGTAGTTGACTTTTTACGGTTTCCACTGAAGTAGTTTATCTGTAATAACTTTCTGTGTATTGTATGATCCAGTGATTGAACCTTTTTCTAAATGGATACTAAACAGCCAATTTTATAGTTTACTGAATCCTAAATATTTTCCAACTGATATTCACATACACTAGTCTATTTTTGAACTGTATAGACTGTTCCATAGAAATAATTTTCTCTTCCCATAAAACTATTATACTATTTTAAATTATGAAGTTTAACAGTGTATTCTGATGCTAGGAAAGGGAATATTTTTCATTTTTCTTTTTGTTCAAGCTTTTCCTGACTACTTTTATCCATCTGATACCTAAAGTTTCAGATGAACTTTAGAATATATCTGTTAAGATTTAAGAAAATACTCTTGGCATTTTGGTTAGAACTGTATTAAATTTGTAAGTTATTTTGAGGAGAATGAAATCTTTATAATACTGTATCTTTCATTCAATAAATATTCTATGCTGCTCTAAATAGTCTTAGAAAATAGAAAACTCAACTCTTCTTTTATGACATTCAATAAAGATTCCTAACTTACTTCACTGGATTCACTTCTAAGTACTTTACAGTTTTGTTCTTATTGTAAATGAGTTGTTTTCTCTACTTCATTTTGCAATAGTAATTGCTGAAACACAGGGGGAAAATTTCTCAGTTCTCTAGAATTTTGGATTATTTATTTTTGGTAAACAACTGTTTCATTTATTCTTTTATATTATATCACTTTTTTTCATCTTGTCTTCTGCAGTACTCAGAACCTCCCAAGCAATGTTAAACAGCAGTGATCATGAGCCATTACTCTCTTATTCCTAACATTAATGGGATCCTGGAAATGTTTAGTCATTAAATGTGATGTTTACTGCTGGTTTCTAATATTCTTTTTCAAATAAACAATTTCTATTTTTAGTTTGCTATGAGTTTGTATAAAGAATGATGTTGAGTATTGTGAAAGCTTCTTCAACATTTACTAAGGTCCAATGTATATCTAACAGTACTTCAGCTGATTCTCACACATTTTCTGTTAAAGAGGACTGTTTAAGTTAGACTCCTAATTATTTCTACTCATTTGACCTCAAGGAAGTTATTTAATTGCCCCATGCCTCAGTTTCCCTACCTGTAAAATGTAAAATGGGAAAAAGTAACAATACCTATTTCATAGGATTTGGTGTAGTAATGGGCCAATATATGTAAATCACTTCATGCAGTGCAAGACATATTAATTGCTCAATGTTAGCTATTCTTATTTCTTTATTCTGACAAATGACCATATTATCTGAAATACATTATAAATTTATATTCTCCTTTACCATCTTTTTGGCTGTTGTTGGTTTATATCTATTTTATGTTTTACTTCATTGGCTTTACCCAAAGTTCCTGATTCTATAGGAAACAGAATATTAACTATGATGTTGTTACTGATACCAATAAAGATTATGTCCTCCATTTCCTTTTCATTTTTAAAGATTCATTTTTTTCCAGAAATATAGGTTGAATTTTATAAAATTCTTTTGATTTTCACATAACTGGATTGCTAGCATAAAACCTATTTGTAGCAGATAATACTATGTATTTTTTAAATATTATACTTCTAAATTTGCTAACTTTTCATTTAAGCTTATTTGTACGTAAGCTTACAAGTGAGTCAAAAGTTTTTGATGTTGTTGTTGCTAGGTTTCACTACAAGGGTTACAATGGTTTCACAACTTTCCCAGTAATGTTATTTGTCAGGGCCTGTCATAATTTTCTGTTTTGGAAACAAGTACACTCTTGTATGACCATAAATAATGTATGACACCTCATCACTGAGAGCTATTCATCTATATTTAAAGGCATCATGTCTTATAAGGTCAGATACCTCAAAGTTTCTGATGATAATGAAAGTAAGAACATGACTCATGCACATTAAGATTAAAAATTCTGGCCAGGCACAGTGGCTCATGCCTGTAATCCTAGCACCTTGGGAGGCGGAGGCGGGCGGATAACCTGAGGTCAGGAGTTCATGACCAGCCTTGCCAACATGGAGAAAACCCTTCTCTACTAAAAATACAAAATTAGGTGGGTTTGGTGGCACATGCCTGTAATCCCAGCTACTCTGGAGGCTGAGGCAGGACTATCGCTTGAACCTGGGAGGTGGAGGTTGCAGTTAGCGGAGATCACGCCATTGCACCCCAGCTTGGGCAACAAGAGCGAAACTCCATCTCAAAAAAAAAAGAAAAAAAAATTCTATGGCAAAGGAAAAAACCTAAACAGTCTTACCTCACTAAGTTCATGCTGCCTTTGCATCTTCTTTTCAAAAGTAGACTTCATTTGTGTAAGTAATTCATACTAAAAGAGAAAATGAAAAGGATGTTTTATTCTATTTTTAAATTATATAAATCTCTTCAAAATGATGACTAACTTACCTTATCTAAAACAGTTTGCCTTTTGGCTTCCAAGCTGGGCTCCAAAAGGAGATTTTTTCCTGTAAGATAAATCTCCAGTTTACTTCTAGGTAAAAAACAGATTTTTTTTCAGAAAATTTGAGCTGAGAAGAGGAAGACATACTTGCTAGTTCCTCAATACTTTTTACTAAGTCATCTTTGTCAGTAATAATTTGTTTTAGTTGAGGCAAAGTCAGAAACTGTTCTAGTAATACCTCCTCTTGTTCATTCATATCTGTGAGTTGTGACACACTAGAAACACAAAAGAAAAAATGTTAATAAATATCAGATATCAAGTGTTTCTCCATGACAACTATTTATAATTTTTCAGCTTTATTTAGTTGATAGGGTTCTAAATAATTTTCACATATACACATAAGGCAGCCAATTTTAACCTTAAAATCATTTAAAACATCAACCACAATGGAACATAAAGCAGTCTGTAATACATTCTCAACAGAATCTGTAAAACTAAATTCTGGTCCAATGGATTTATCAATATATCTACTTTCTTTAAAAATCACAACTGTGGAGAAGTGTTCAGAGTTATACAGTGACCTGAAATTAAAGACAAAGTAACTTAACTCAAGTAAAGAAAAATGTATGAAACTAGGGTTCTCCCTTATTCAGCTTAGATTTCTTAAGATAGGAGAGCAGTAATGTAGTTAAGTATTTTTTTCTTGTTCTAAATTCTGATTAACTTAATTGCTTTAGCATACCACTTATTTCTTAAATTTCTCTGATAGGAACCAGACTGATATGTAAAATTTAAGCTATTTATTTCTTCCAAGCATAATGTTGAACATACTAGTACTACACTAAATTTAGAGGAGTAAAAATCCATAGACAAGCGAGCATTAGAAGAATTTCTTCTTATCCATTTCATTGTATGTACTGATGGGAGGGAAACAGAACTGAAAAGAGGCCAGAGTAGTTACTGTAACATTTTGGCTTGTGAAAAACTTTTATGGGAAACTGTTCTATCTAGTCAGCTTTAGACCAGTTCAGGGCCTTATTCCAAGGATGTGTTGGCCAAAACGTAGCTAGTAAAATCTCCCAAGACTCTAAAAGATAAATAATCTCTGCTGGTATATACTGCCAGTTACTGTAGGACCAGTAAGAAACGGTGCATAAGCAGTCACAACTCTGCTTTAACCTCTGGGCCTATTTAGCTTACACTTGTGTGGCTGTCACAGTAAGAGTTACAGATATGTTTCTGTGTGTAGATGTGTATGTGTGCACATATATTCGTAAAATATTTAAAGAAAAGAAATAATGGAGGGCTAAACCAAAAACAAAAATGGGTATCTGTAGGGTGAGAAAACTATGTAGAGGGAATATGGATGGAAGCAACTCTTATTTTTTACTATGGAACCATAGAAAAATGTTGGATAATTTGAAGATAATTAAAGAAAAGGGAAAAAAAGCAGTCTTTAAAATTCAAAGAAAATTGACTGCTTTAAAAATAAATAAACCTGTTTTTTCTAAGTTATATAAATACCCAGAGAAAAATTATTTGAAGAGATTAAAAAAACAATAACAACAGTATATTCTTGCATGTCATATACCAAAGACAAGAGAACTGTAAAAAGCAAAAACAGGCCAGGCGCAATGGCTCACACCTGTAATCCTAGCATTTTGGGAAGCCAAGGCAGGCAGATCACAAGGTCAGGAGATCAAGACCATCCTGGCCAACATGGTGAAACCCTGTCTCTAGTAAAAATACAAAAATTAGCCGGGCATGGCGGTGTGTACCTGTAGTCCCAGCTACTCGGGAGGCTGAGGCAAAAGAATTGCTTGAACCTGGGAGGCAGAGGCTGCAGTGAGCCAAGTCTGTGCCACTGCACTCCAGCCTGGGCGACAGAGCGAGACTCCATCTAAAAAAAAAAAACCACAAAATCAAAAATTTAACCTGCATTCAATAATCTTAGTAACAATACTGGTATTGTTATTTGTGAAAAGAACAAGTGTCCTTGAGAGAAATGGCCAACTGTAGGTCTAGAAGAAGAAATGTTCATGATGAGCCCATAGCATCTTTACTTTGTCATAAATGATATAGAAGGCAACTTGAGTTTCTCACCCATCAGAATAACTTCTGGAGATGGATAGTGCATCAACTCATTACTGAGAAAGTTGATACCATAAGGGGAAATATTAAGCATTTTTCTTGTTCCTGTATGAGGTGTATTTCAGTGTAACTAAATATGTAGTTGATTAAGGCAAGTTCTTCATATAGTAATTCTGGTTAATAAATTCTGGTGGTAATGATAAAATCAGAAAATTGTATTTACAACCACTACTGAGTTAATGATGGTTAATGATTTCAGGTGCTTTAATCTGATATAATCTTAATGTCACTAAAAAAAGGGCAACCAGATCTCACTGCTGCTTTATGCTATGTAATAGGAAGCATGCACTAATTATGACCTAAGTATTGGCAAAAAAATTGAACTTTATCTACTTCTAGCCACCAGCAGCATAAACTATGGGAAATAGAGAAACATCTTCAATGGTACCACAAGGAGGCACTAAGGAAAAAACAGGATCTGTAAGATTTTATAGGACAAATAATCAATTTAATAAATACACACTATGTATAATATATATGTATGCATATATGTACATGTACATGTATTTATTCCCATATTTATGTGTATGTATATGTCTGTGTGTGTGTGTGTGTGTGTGTGTGTGTGTCTGTGTGTGTGTGTGTAAAAGAGAAAGGTTGCAGAGAAATGGTTCATGATTAAAAGGAACTTAAGAGATCCACTATACAGATGCAATAGGTGGAACCTGTTTTGAATCCTGATTCAAACAAACTACCAACAAAAAGATTAATTATTAAGACACTGAAGAATTAAGGTAATATTAAAGAATTATCATTAATTTTGTTAGGTATGATGATGATGGTGATTGGGGTTATGGTTAAAAGAAGGAAAGAAAATCCTGACCTGGTAGAGAAATTTAATGAAGAACTGATCAGTAAAAAGGATGTATTATCTGGTATTTGCTTTAAAATAACCGTGACTCATACCTACAGCCCTCCAAGAAGGATGGATGGAAGGAGGCATGAAGCACAGTGAGCAAAAGGGTTCATAGCTGTCGATGCCACATGATGGATACATGGAGGCTCATCATACTAGTTTCTTCACCTTTTTTGTATTTCTGATGTTTTCATAACAATTATTTAAAAAAAATTAAAAGCAAAAAAGATAACCTGATTAAATGAAAACTTCTACCTTATGGGGTTATTGTGAGCATTACAATGCATATTAACCTTTAACATGCATGCAGTATACTGTAAATATTAATTTATTATTACAGAAGATAACAAATCACTACTTCCTCAAAATGACTATAAAACATTGATGCAAATAAGGTTAAACTCTTTTTATTAACCATAGGATTTCTCATGGGTACCTGGCTGTAAATATTTTATGATATATATCCTAAAGAAAAAAACAACTGCAAAAAAAAAAAAAAAAAAAAAAGGTTTAACTTCATTCAGTAGTCTTAGTAATAAGAGCCTTAACAGTATCACAAACTCTCAATGGGGGTATAAAGGATGCAATGCTTCCCAAAACTGAATGGCCAAAAACCATTTTCTTCATGAAGCATCTCAGAGAAGCAAAGTTCCATGAAAAAATGGCACCTTCAATTTGATTATAAACTTTTCTGCTATAAATTTGAATAAAAGTTTAGCTCTGTAAAAACACCCAATACTTTATGATAACTTTAATCTATTTCTCTATATGTAAAGTTTATCTACTAAAGGAACAGTGAATGATCTAAAATAGGCCAAGATATATTTTGAAATTGTCAGGAATAAGGTATTCAAAAATATTTTTCAAAGAATGCAGGCCACATGAGAAAAAGGACCTTATTATCATAATAACTATTGAATCATTATAAAAATCCCATAAAAATCCCTGAGTATGTACTAGTCACTCAATAAATACAACCTATAGGACCTACTGATTTTTAAAACTCTCCCACTAAGATAACCATAATACTGTATAGGAATAGTGAAGAATTAAAAAATCAGTGACTTTAATATGGATATGAAATAATGGTCTGGTTTATGCTTACAAATAAAGTAGACAGTGTCAGCCAACTTTACTCTCCAGGTTTTTTACCTTAGTTCTGAGAGTTCTGGAAATGCATCAGGGACATCTGGCATCTTGTAACCAAAACCATTTTGGCTTGTCTAAAGAAAAGTTTTAAATGATATTATTAAATTTCAGTCATTTTTTTTTTACTGCTTTCAATTACTAATAAATTGTCACCTTTAATGTACTGTATCCCATAACTGTTTTCATTATATTTTCATCTTCATATCTCACATGGCCTTAATCTCCCCTTCTTCCTTCAGTCTATCTTTTTTTCAGCGTAGTATTCATAGGATTACTTTTTTCTTTCTTTTTTTTTTTTTGGTGAGGGTCATGTGAGTACCTGTGTTAGGTAGAGAACTGGTAGTACTCTTTCTTGTGTAAGTATATGGCTGTAGATTTCATTGGTATATATGAATATGTTTCTCTGAAGTGAAAGGCATTTCATATAGAAAAGCAATAGTTTAACATCAGTCTGAATAGTTAGTTACACGCCTCAGTTAGATGAGACAGTAGGGGTAGATGAGCAATCGAGTAGCCACTGTTTGAATATATATGACTTTTTAATCCTTGAGGACCCTTGAAAACTCCTCCTGTAATTTTGTTTATACTGCTAATTGTAATTTGTTCCTAACATTCATTAACACAATAAAATGAAAAGTTTTGGAAAAACAAAAGTCCACTTGAGTTTAGATATTCTAAATGATTATAAACTCTGAAACCAGTAATGCTGGATATAGTATGGTTTTATAATTGAGTACTACTATGAGTGATATTCACTGAGGGTTATAATTGAAAGTTTTTTTTGCCCCTTTAAATGTTTTATGCCCAAAGTATTAATCTCTCCCTCAGTAACATTCCACATAGCAACAGTTACCAGCTTAAGAACATACAAGTCTTTAAGCCAATGGAACACTTGAAGCCCTCAGCATACTTCAGCAGACCTATCAAAATGTCACACTGCTGCTCCCACATTATCATTTTTCTGCCTTTGCCCACACCCTATATGGCAGCCTGAGAGATCTATAGGCAGCTTCACAAAAATGTCACTTGGTTTATACCTCAATGCCTTTGACAATGTTACTGGCTCTCATGTATCCCCTTGTTATTCTGGCAAATTAATAACAATCTTTCAAACTCTGGCCTCAAGCATAAATGCTTGCATTTGCTTAGTTGCCTCATTTTTACTGAGCACCTACTATATTTATCTTGCACTGCTTGAGGCACTAAGAGGTAAAAAAAACAGAATCACATTTTTTATAAAGGCAACCTACTAGTTCTACCTTGGTTCCTAGGAGCACTGACCATTCCCTTAACTGTGTCTACCAAAACTCTGTCTATTCTACTTCACCAGAACTAGAAGCTCCATATTTTAAATTATTATTTGTTGGTTATCTTCCTGAGTTTGTTACCTGAATTTAACAATGTGATTTAATCTTTTTATATTTTGTGTCTTAACTTAGTGGCTGGCACACGGAGGCATATAATAAATGTGTGTTGACTGAATAAATGTTTCAGTGGCATAAGATGTAGATAACTGACAATACCAACCGGTACTGAGGCATCCATTGCGGGAACAGGTAATGGCAGGTTTGAAAGGACGCCAAATGAAGGAGCAGCCGGCTTGGCTGTGGTATAACTTGTTGTTGAAGAAGAAACCGTGTCAGCAACAGATAAAGAAGTGATACTCCTGTTTGTTTCTTGTGGGGAATACGGAGAAAGAAATGGAAAGCCCTGAGAAGCGTAAGGAGGCATCCCACTTGGGTTACTGTATAGGCTGAAGAGAAAAACAGAAGATCATTAGATCAGATTTTGTGAATAAAACATGTCAAATTATTTCAAAATTGTTCTAAATAACAATGGCCAAGCACAATATTGATGAAATATTTTTATGGCTGGTAGTAGTATTTATTAAATTATATAACAGAATTAAATATTATATAAAGTGATAAAATATGACACCCCTCCCAAAAAAAAGAATTGTAGAATTGTGGTTTCTACAAATATGATGAATGCTTTAGAAAGCATGTAATTCAACTGATCAGAGTAGAAGTGAATAAACAGGCCATTTTTGAGTTTTCAGCATTCCACTACTATCAATCAGTTATCTCCACAGAGGGAATGGAGAACAATATTTAATCCAGAACATTTATTCAAGTAGAGGCTAATAGCTTTCTCCATGTTTGTCAAAATCTGACTAAAAGTCAAGACTGCTTTTGTAGAAAATTTTAAAGAAAAATTAAGTATACAGATGAGATCCTAAAATGTTGAAATGTTAAAACCACGCATATATAAACATGCATGTATATTAGAGTCGCACAGCATTATGTATGTGGGATTCAATCAGTGAACAACATACTCAATATTTATTTTTGCAAGCTAACAAATAGTTTACACTGAACATCTTTCCCCCTTAGCAAAGTTTAAAGAGAACTGGAGCATAAAAGCATTAGAGTAATTCAGACCGAGATCCAGACTGAGAATCATCTAAATACCAATATGTGAATAATACAGTGAGTTTATATGGAACAGGCACTCTCATGTAAAGGATAAGGGACTTACAGTTATGTTTTAAATATTAATGTAATACTAACAACTAAAATGTTTCCCTTTATATTGAAACATGTTTCAATTTATAATTTTTTTATGGGAGTACTATTATTTCATTTAATGATATAAATTAACCTGAGTTAGAAATGTTGTGGGAAGCAAACATTTGTTTTTCTTTTGAAATGTACATGAATGACACTAAAACGTACATGGAAAAATAAGCCAGAATAAAAAGAAAGAAGCCTGAAAAAAGAAGGTACAGAAATATTAGCTCTGTCATAAAGCAAAACAAATTATAAAACCCTAATAATAAAAGAAAATTTAAAGCATAATACTACTGAATGAACAGGTCGATCAATAGAACTAGATATAAAATCCAGAAAAAGCCCAAACATATAAAGGAATTGGGATATAATAAAGATAGAATCTCAAATAAATGAAAGATAGAATAATCAAAAAATAGTATTGAGACATCTGGAAAAAAAAGTTGGAGCCAGATCCTCATTTTAACACAGTTTAACAATTTAATGGAATGAAGTTTAAGTTTTTTAAAAGAGCCTTGAACAAGAAGACATCATCGAGAAATTATTACACTGGGGTAGGAAAGGACTTTCTATGATCCCAAATTAAGAAGCCATTACAGAAAATAATGACAAATCTGACATTTAAAAAAATCTACATGACAAAGCCCTTTATAAGACAAATAACAAATTTGGGGGGAAACTTCTTTCACAGACAGAGGGATAATTTCTCTACTACATAAAGAATTCCTACAAACTGATTAAAAGACTAAAAACCCAAAAGCAAAATAGAGACTAGGATAGTATACACGCTACAGAAAAGGAAAATAAAAAATATCTAAAGCACAGGAAAAGATATTCAATTTAGCTATTAATAGTAAGATAAATACAACTAAAATTATACTAATGCATTCTTTCCTGCCTATCAACTGGCAAAGATCCACTTCATAACATACTATTTTGGCAAAGGGCATGGGGAAATATACATTGTATAGAAACAGAACCTGGTACAAACTACTCTGGAGGGCAATTTTGCAGTATTTGCCAAAACTGCAAATGTGCATTACACTTCTAGAATTTATCCAACAAATAAGCTCACATTTCGGTAAAACATTATTTTAAAGATTATTTAGTTGAGCAGCCCTGAGGGCAATGAAGAAGGATGGGCTTTTCAGGGAAGATTAGAGAAAATGAAAATATCTATCAGTCTTGTTAAAGGAATTATATTACATCCATAAAACAAATACTTTGTGGCCATAAGGAATAATGAAGAAGTGCCTTAGTATTAACCTTATATTAACATGAAAAACTTTCCAAAACCTTATCATTTAGTGGGGGCGGTGGGGGGGAGGGAAGCAAGGACAGAATATGCTACCATTTATATAAAAAAGGGGGAGAATACAATACTACAAATATTTTCTTGTAGATTAATAAAATAGCTCAGAAATTATATATACACAAACCCAAATAAATAACTTTTAGATGCAAATGAAAAACACTAAGCTGCAAGAGAAAAAGAAGTGGCACAGAGATTTTCACTCTATACTCCTTTATACTTTTTGAATTTTGAGCCAGGTGAATATATGACCTACACAAAAATTAAGTTTTCTAATCAGCTTGTTCATTTAAAAGGATGGCTCATCTTTATCTTAAAACTACTTTTATCTAAAGGAATTAATGTTATGTATGTGAACTAACCTAGAAACAATATAATCAACATGAGAGAGTATTTGTAATATCCTTGAATTCAAGTCAATAATACTGAACCAATCGGCTTTATTTTGAACTCAGTAGCAGGTACAACCCACAAAAGAAGAAATGCATCAAACTTGATTTTTAATAACGTGTACTATATCCTGGAACTTATCTTAAATGAAAACAAGTAAACTTGTCAGTTTGTATTTTCAAATAAGGTAAATGAGTTTATATCCAACCCTATCACTATATAAGATAGGAAATACGGTTTTTTAATACACGTTTTATCCAAAAATAAGAACTCAGGACTCTAGAACATAGACAACAGAAAGACAAAGATGAGTGGGAGAGGGCTGAGGTACCTGGAAGTGGAATGCTGCTATGATGACAATGACAACAACAACAACCTAAAATGTTTGGGACCAAGCAGAGGTATAGGCTGGAAGTCCCCTCAGAAGAGTATGAAGGACTAATGGGCCTCAAAGAGGCTGTTAGGAGGAGCCTGGTGGGCCTTTGAGCAGATGGTCATTGGAAGAGCTTTGTACTAGTGGAAAGTTTACCAACACTGCTGCCTGCAATAATATGGAAAATAGAAAATGTACCTATTGAATTGCATGATCTAGCTAAGGAGATTTCCAGGCAGTGCTGAAGGTGCCACCTAATTTTTAGCTGGCTGTAGTAAAATGTGAGAGGAGAGAGAGAAGTTAAAGAACTGTGAAACACAGATGAGATTTCCTGGATTTGAAAATAAAAATATCTCTCATTCCTAGCTTCCCTAAGATTCTCAAATCAGGAAACAGGTTTAAAAGCAAAGTCAAACCCAGCATGGGCTAGAAGATCCTTTGTTAACACCTCTGAAATAACCAAGATGGAGCCTGAGAGAACTGTCTAATAGAATACAGCCATTTAGGGCTTCAAATAATCTTAAGGTCATTGTCTCTCAGCAGCCTCAATGGAAGCCCAATAGCTTATTTGGCAGAGCTATGTGGGTGTTGCTTTTAATGAAATGAATGAAAATACTGATTTGGTCTCGTTGGTTTCGAAGAACATCTTTATTTCTCCCTTCATTTCATTGTTTATCCAGTCAATATTCAAGAGCCAGCTGTTCAGTTTCCATGTAACTGTGCGGTTCTGAGTTAGTTTCTGAATTCTGAGTTCTAACTTGATTGCACTGTGGTCTGACAGACTGTTCATTATGATTTCCGTTCTTTTGCAATTGCTGAGGAGTGATTTACTTCCAATTAAGTGGTCAATTTTAGAGTAGGTGTGACGTGGTGCTGAGAAGAATGTATATTCTGTGGATTTGGGGTGGAGAGTTCTGTAAATGTCTATTAGGTTTTCTTGGTCCAGGTCTGAGTTCAAGTCCTGGATATCCTTGTTAGTTTTCTGTCTTGTTGATCTGTCTAATATTGACAGTGGAGTGTTAAAGTCTCCCACTATTATTGTGTGGGAATCTAACTCTCTTTGTAAGTCCTTAAGAACTTGCTTTATGTATCTGGGTGCTCCTCTATTGGGTGCGTATATATTTAGGATCGTTGGCTCTTCTTGTTGCATTGATCCTTTTACCATTATGTAATGTCCTTCTCTCTTTTGATCTTTGTTGGTTTAAAGGAGCAAGATCAAAAAAACTCAAAACCTAGCAGAAGACAAGAAATAACTAAGATCAGAGCTGAACTGAAGGAGATGGAGACACAAAAAACCCTTCAAAAAAATCAATAAATCCAGGAGCTGTTTTTTCAACAAAATAGACCACCAGCCAGATTAATAAAAAAGAAAAGAGAGAATAATCAAATAGATGCAATAAAAAATGATAAAGGGGATATCACCACAGATTCCACAGAAATACAAACCACCATCAGAGATTACTACAAACAACTCTACGCACATAAACCAGTAAAT
>CAUYLG010048900.1:0-70400 GCA_963573385.1 Cacajao melanocephalus
TTAGGCTTAGAACACGTTCTTTTAGCTCAGAGAAGTTTCTTGTTACCCACCTTCTGAAGCCTGATTCTGTCAATTCATCACACTCATTCTCCATCCAGCCTTGTTCCCTTGCTGGTGAGGAGTTGTGATCCCTTGTAGGAGAAGAGGCGTTCTGAGTTTGGGTGTTTTCATCCTCTTTGCGCTGGTTTCTTCCCATCTTTGTGGATTTATCCACCTGTCATCTTTGTAGTTGTTGACTTTCAGATTGGGTCTCTGGGTGGACGTCCAGTTTATTGATGATGAAGTTATTTCTTTCTGTTTCTTAGTTTTCCTTCTAACATTCAGGCCCCTCTGCTATAGGACTGCTGAGGTCCACTCCAGGCCCTGCTTGCCTGGGGATCACCTGAAGCTGCTGTAGAACAGTAAGGGTTGCTGCCAGTTTCTTCTTCTGCTATCTTTGTCCCAGAAGGATATCTGCCAGATGTCAGTCTGAGCTCTCCTTTATGAGGTGACTCTTTGGATATACGGGGGTCAGGGAGCTGCTTGAAGAGACAGTCTTTCCTTTATAGGAGCTCATGTGCTTAGCTGTGAGCTCTGTTGTTCATTCAGAGCTGCTGAACTCATAACCCCCTTTTTTTTCCCGGGTGCTCCGTCCCAGGGATTTAGGGCTTTATTTATGAGTTTCTGTTGTGCTGCTGCCTTTTTTCAGGGCTGCCCTGCCCAGCCAGGAGGCAGCCTAGTCACTGTCTGTCTGCAGAGGCTTTGCTGAGCAGCTGTGGGCTCTGCCCAGCTGCTGTGTGAACTTCCCTGCAGTCCTGTTTATACGGGTGTAGTTAGAACTGCCTCGGCAATGGTGGCCCACCTCTATAATGGCAGACTCTCTGTGTAATGGCGAGCTGCCTCAGCAATGGCAGACTACCTCCATAGTGGTGGACTGCCTCGGTAATGGTGGACACCCCTCCCCCACAGAGCTGAACCCTCCCGGGTTCAGCTGCACTTGCTGTGAATCTCTATCCAGAGCATTTCAGATTGCTGTTTTTTTGTTCGGGTGGGAGTAGCTGAGCCTGATCTCCTGGATCCCTGCCTCAGAGCCCTTTTTTTTGAGTCGAATGGGTGACTCTGTGTCCCAGGTGTTCCAGTCACCTGTTGAAAAGGCACCAGGATCTGTGTGATTTCCTGTGCAGTGACTCACTGCACCAGCTGAAACAGCCGTGCTGAGATTCATGATGCTTTTTTGCCTGGGAATCTCCTGGCCTGGCTCCCTGTTTCAGTCCCCTGTTTTTTGTCACTTGAATGGGTGACTCTCTATCCCAGGAGCTCCAATCGCCAGCTAAAATGGCGCCTGGACCTGTGTATTTTGTGCAGAGAACTGCAGCACCAGCCAAAACAAGCTGCTGGCCAAAACAGTGGCGCCAGCCAAAACAGCTGCGCTGGCGACCTGTGGGGCTCTTCCGCCTGGGAATCTCCTGGTCTACGGGCAATAAAAATCTGTCTGGAAATGTGGCATCCACTTACCCTCAGTGCTTTCGCTGGGAGCTACAATCCTGAGCTGCTCCTAATCGGCCATCTTGGATCTGTCTCCTGATAGGCTCCTTCTAACACCCTTTTTGTGGTTCCTCCTGGGGAACACTTTTCTTTGCTGCAGTGAATAATAAACCCAATTTCAATGATGGAGTGTTTCTGATAGGCTTTGGCTGAACGGTATTGACAGAGAGTAAATTTACAAACCATATCATTTTCTTTTCATTTAATCATTGACTAGTGACAATGAAAGGCAGATTTGAGAGCATTTATTTCTACCTTTTAAATTTCCATTTACTTTGCTTTATTACCAACAGCAGAGCTCTTTTTTTAGACAAAATCTTAAGTTGTATCCCAATATAGGAAGCAGATGAAAGGGAAACTGCTCTGGCACAAACATGGGAGCTCCTGGGCCCCATTAGCTTGGGTCCCTATGCCTATTCCCACTGTGGCCTGAAGGCACTTCCATTTGTTAGAGGGACCCATGTAGAAAACCACTGATCTAAATTCCTTCTAATCTGTATTAAGCATCCAAGATCCAACTTTGCAAATTCCTCAAAGTCACCCTGCTTGTTAGGGGGACATCTTAGATGAAGATTCTGGTTTCCTGACTCCCAGGCCAGGGCCTGAATTCTGCAGGAGTCCATTTTTGGTTCATGGCAGTTCAGGGCCAGCTCACCCGCTCCAGTGACCTGTTCATGTGGACTTGGTTGTCTGACTCTCACCCCAAAGATGCCCACTGCATCAGGACTCTGGCCCCTCCAATGTCCAATACCTCTACACTTTCCTTTTTCTACTTTCTTGACCAATAGCCACAATAATGACCATGGCGGTACCATGATTATCATATAAAGATCCCTTTAATGCATGCCTGTGGGGAAGTGTTCTACCAACTGTGGAATCAATATGAGGCTTAGAAATGGGATTCCCAGTTTAAAAGATTTGATCTTTTTTGCTAACTCTAAATAAATTCTAAATACTTGAATCCTTGAGATAAAAGCACTAGTGAGGAGAGGAAGATGAACTTTGAAGATTCAGGAAAAGAAGACCCAGAATCATGGCCTCAGAAAATAGCTAGAACAATCTTATTCTACAGCAATGAGATGAGGTGTGAGTCTGCTTTACGCAGCATTTGCACTTACCAAGACGAAGAAATCATGTCTCTTTCTTGCCTTGTGCACAGGAATGTGATACAGATACTAGAAAGTGATCTACACTCCCTGAAAGAAAGGGGCCATAGAAATCCAGGGGGAACATATAAAAACATTTTTTGTGTGATGTTTTTCATGATGTTTCTCATATTCAGAAGGGATGTCTATTGTGGGTGACTGAAATGTCATATGAAGCAAGAAATGTGCTTGTCAGCCCCAGTTCAGTAGACAGGGTAAGCAGTTAGCCCTAATGAGGCAAGTGGGACTAAGAGACAAAAAGGACCATGCTGAGCTTGTTCTGTGTCTAAGACAAGGATCCAGATGGAGATTGATGATCTGGCCAGACCTCTTTCACATGAATTTAGGCTGGTTCCATTATTACCAGTCATACATCTTTCTGGGTCAGGCAGTGGCACAACTCGGGCTAGTTTTTAAAAAAATCACATTCTGACCTGTTCATCAACCACAGTGCAAAATAATGACCCAGAAACACCAGGAAAGGGATCTGTAAATAGATTTTCTCATCAGACCAATTAGAAAACAAACACCAATAAATTTTTGTGTGAAAACGTTATTAATATATACATTTTTATCCTTAAGCTGCCCCATAAGTAACAAATAACTGGCCTTGAGCACTTACCAAGTGTCAGGGAGAGTAACCAGGGCTAGGAGTAGGTGAGATGAGGAAGGCACTTGTGTTGGGTACAACATTTAATGGGGCACCCACAAACTCAGCAATCAAGATAAATAATATTTAGATGCAATATTTAAAAAATCATCAAACTCTGTCCCTCTTGTTATTGCCAATAAGGCTTTAGCTTCTGACTGGTGCCTCCAAGTGCTTCCACACGTCAGTGCCTTCTGTTGTATTCTATTTCTATGCGTTAACTCATTGTCTAAGTTGGTTTGGGCTGCCAGAACAAAATCTTGTAGACTGGGTGGCTTAAATAACAGACATTCATTTCTTATAGTTCTGGAGGCCGAAAGTCCAAGTTCAGGGTGCCAGTCTGGTTGAGTTCAGGTGGGGGCTCTCTTTCTGCTTACAGATGTCCACTTTGTCACTGTGTCCTCACAGGGTGGAGAGAGTGAGCTCTGCTGTCTCCTCCTCTTATAAGGACATTAATCTCATCACGGGGGGGGGCCCACTCTTGTAACCTCATTGAAACCTAATTACCTCCCGAAGGCCCCACCTTCAAATACCCTACCTTCAAATGTTTGTATACTGAAGACCTAAATTTGTACAGTGAAGGCTTAAATGTACAAATTTAGGTCTTCAGTATACAAACATTCAGTTTATTAACACTCATTAAAACTTCAATCAATCCAATGAAGTATTTACTATCAACCTTTTTGCTCTATCTCTGTCTGTCTCTTTCTTTCTTGTGTAAACATTTAGGCAAAGAAATGTTAAATAGCTTGACAGTGTTTACACAGATGGTAGAACAAGTCCTATGGTTTGAATATGTCTGCCAAAGTCCATGTGTTGAAAACTTAAATACCAATGCAGCAGTATTGAGATGTGGAACCTTTAAGAGGTGATTAAAGGCAAGGGAGGAGCTCTCATGAATGAACTAACGTCATTATCATGGGAACGAGTCTGTTATAAAAGTGAGTTCTCTTGCTTGCTTTCGTGTGTTTTTTCACCACCTCATGCCTTCCACCATGTTATGACGCAGATGCAGCAAGAAGACCCTCAGCACGTGCAGTTCCCAGATCTTAGACTTCCTATCCTCCAGAAACCATGAGTCCAATAAACTGCTACAGTTTATAAATTACCCAGTCTGTGGTATTGTTTCCGCAGCACAAAATGGACCAACACAATCAAGATTTGAACTCAGTGACTCCAACTTTGGAGCCTGCACTTTTATCCACTTTGCTATACTGCGTCTAAAGCAAAAGGATGATAATTTCCCAAGAGAAATCTTGCCTTAGCTACAGACAGAACAGAGTAATGATTTCAAGGACAGTAGATGTCTTCACATGATTGAATTTCCTATATGTAGACAGAAGGCCCCTATACAGGGAAAATACCCCATGGAAGATATTTCACTGGAGAGGGAGGGGATGTTGGGGGCACTTCTTGACCCTGAATCAACCAGTAGCACCCCTGCTTGACAGCATTTAGGTGACCTTTCAGCCCCAGAAGTAATGGTAGGCAGGAGAGGTAAGTTTTGAAGAAGCACAAGAATTAAAGAAGGGCAGGGCACTGGAAATAGTTCCAAGATGCTGAAGTGCTTCCGGGGGTGAGGGAGCAAGACTAGGGGCGTTCTGACCCCATAAAATTATCGGATACATGAGAGTTGTGTGTGAGCACAGAGAAAGACTAAGTGGAGCATGTGAGGAGGCCAGTGGGGTCCAGAAGGCTAGTAGTAGCACTGCTGTGGAAGTTTGTAGAATCGTCACACACTGTAATGCCTGGCCCAATTTTCACTGTTGTCAATGAGCATTAGACTTTTGAGCTAATTAATTAGACTTTTGACCTGACTTTTGAGCTGCTGGCATATGTCAGCATCCTCTATCTGTGAATTATGCCTGTTTCCTCTCACTGCAAACTCAGAATATGCCTCACATCGTTTACATGACATTCTGGCAGCCCCATGCCATCCAGAAGGCCTTGTCCAAGGTTGCACCATGATCCAGGGCCAGGGTTTGGACTCAAGCCCAGATTCTGACTTCCAACCTTCTGCTTCAGCCATTACTTCCTGACATTCCTTGTTAATTTTCCTTATCCACAAATTTGCAGGCTTCACAAGTTCTGGATTGAAATTAATTTCTTTAATAGTTAGTGCCCTCATTCATTTTCTTTCAGTTTAACTGGAAGGCCAGGTGAGCCTCAGACATGACTCAGTGTACTTGGCAGAATCTTCTCCCTGTTAACCAGAGTGTGGGCTGTGAGTCCAGGCACTGCCTACCACCTCCTTTCCTCTTTTCACTTTGACCTTGTTATAGACTGAATGTGTCCCTGCAAATTTATCTGTTGGAACCCTAATCTCCAATGTAATGGTGTGCAGAGATGGAGCTTTTGGGAGGTGATTAGTTCATGAGGGTGGAGTCCTTATGAATGAAATTAGTGCCCTTTGGGAAGAGGCCAGAGAGTTAGTTCTCCCTCTTTTTGCCAGGTGGGGACACAGCAAGAAGGTGACTGTTGAAACCAGGAAGAGGATTCTCACTAGAACCTAACCATACTGGCACCCTGAACTCAGACTTCCCAGCCTCCAGAACTGGGAGAAATATCTATCATTTAAGACCCCAATCAATGGTATTTTTGCTGTAGCAGCCTGAGCTAAGGCAGAGCTTTATAGAAATTGTGTGTCTGCGTGGTGAATGTACTTAAAAAGAGAATGCCTTCCCAGGTTTCTTTTGACGCCTAGAAAGATGTGAAATGTTTTTGATGTCCTTATGTAGTGACCAAAAATGGTAAGGCCTGAGTATCTGGACCTTCACCTCTGAGATGTCTGGATATGTAGAGACTACTGGAATGCTTTATGGTTTCTGAAGCAGTAGGAAGAGAGACCATCCAAATTTCAGGCAGATAAAATGCTTCGGTTCTTCTCTTCATTCATTCCTGAGTCCCTGGGTCATCCAGTGTGAGCTATTACTCACCAGCCATTCTGCCCCTACCTCCTCCCTGCAGCTGCTTCTTTCCTGGTGAATCCAGCTTCCTGCTAGGGATACACACTTGCTGGATATTCACATTCCCAGATTTGCTTCAAGCTAGGACTTGTGTTTGTGGTCCAGTCCTGGAAGAGGGGAACGTGAGGGGGAAGGGGTGCTGTGTGTGTGTGTCTGCGTTGGGGGTCTTAGGTTGACTTCCTAAGGAAAAGGGAGCCATGGAGGAAGCACCAGTATTTTTCACTGGATGCAGTCAGGACTGTAAATGATGCCGGGATAGGGAGCAGACATCTCATAGCCCCGAGAGTAGATATTACCACACCGGAAAGCGGCAGAGCCAAAAAGCAGACAGAACCTGGATGCCACAAAGGAAATGCTGTAGCAATTGAGCAATCATCCTTTCTCTGATCTTGTTTTATATCTTTATTGCTTGAGCTATTTGAATTGGATATTTACTAACTTGCAACTGAAAACATCCGAATGCCCGCCTACCCCCAACTTCCCTTGCTCACTCGTTATCCTTGGAGATGTGCCTGAGGCAGCTCCCTCCTCACAACTACGGGCATAGTTTCTGGTGCACGTTTCTTTGGACACCAGGTTTACGAGCTGCACACATGTACACATGCATACATATGCACATATACACACATACAATGCCTTCATGCACTTCCTTTCTGTTCAGTATGTGCGTGTGTGTGTGTGTGTGTGTGTGTGTGTGTGTGTGTGATGTATTTTTAACCACACAGGGAATACTGCTTAGAGGAACAGAATATCAAAGTTGAAAGCAGCAGTGGCGATGGCTGGCTCGGAACGTGGAGAGGTCTGGTAGTGAATGAGGTGCTCCACAGCTGTGTGGGCGCAGCCTGTCGACTCTATTCAGGGATTGCTTGTGCTTTTCCTGAGGCACTTGCCAAGACAGTATTTGCATTCCATTGACTCAGCACTTGCAGGAAAACCCAGAAAAGGCTGGATTTGCTTTTCAGGGTTATAGATGCCTGAAAACTGGGTTCCTGCAAAAAGATGGAAGGCATTTATGGTGGGGTCAGGAAAGATGAACCAATACTCTGGATTTACATGACTAATTAGAAGGACTGCTTGATGCCCTGCAAAGAACAGAAGTCTTGGAAGTAACCATGCAACCTTGGAGTTAAGAGCTAAGCATGGGACCTTGGATATTAGGATATCAGATGTCTAAAGTCCAGAGGAGGGCATATATAAGAGGTGGAGGTTGTTTTGACATATAGAAAAGCTGGGCTTGAGAGAGTTGAATGCCGAGGATGAGACAGTTTGGGAAGAACAGGACTGGGAACAGGCTTGAGACACGTGCAATGAGGAAGAAGAGGACTCAGCCAACTGCAGTGAGAGAAAGGCCACCAACGTGGACTTCTAGAACATCACGGGTTACCCAGTGGTCTGGCTGCAGGGAGCAGACATTAGTCTAGGCCAATTTTCCACACTAGAAAATAGAACTTGAACATGGCCCAAGCCTGGTGACATATCAGAATTCTTGGATTGAAAACTTCTGTAAAAAATGAATGCAGACACTCCAATTCCCACCCTACTTCCACCCCTGAGATTCTGATGCAGTTGTTTGAGAAATTCTAACTTAAATGGTCCCTGAAATTTATATTTTTTGAAAGATCTCTGGGTGATTCTGATGAGCAGCCAGTTTTAGGGACTTCAGAAATAAGCAGTGTCAGTATTGACAGAAGGATGTGGAGCAGGTGGTAAATGAGCTGAAGTTGACAGGCAGTCAAGCCTCAAGGATCAGGGGTCAAAGATGTAAACTCCATTCCCAGCCAATGCAATTTCCCTAGAAATACACAACTGTGGGCTGACATCAGCAACCCTGGGGAAATTATGAAATGTACTCATCATATGAGGTGTGTGCTGGTGTTCCTATTTTACACACGATCAAACTAAGGTGCAGAGAGGGTAATGGATTTGCCCAAGATCACAAGTCCAGTAAATGGTGGAACTGGGAAATGGAATCAGGTGTTCATTCATCCAGTGACTGTGGGAGAGTGACCTCAAAAGTCAACGAGGAACTGATCTTGTGCACCCAAGAGAAATGGAAACTAGAGAGAAGAAAAGAAAAGAACAATACACTGGGCTTAATTGGAATGAGAGCAAGGAAGGCAGGTATCTTGTTTGTATTGCTGTAACAAAATAACACAGATTGGGTTATTTATAAACAATGAAAACATATTTCCCCACAGTTCTGGAGGCTGGAAAGTCCAAGATCACAGTGTTGGCGTTTGGTGTCTGGTGAGGGCCTTCTTGCTGCGTCTTCAGATGGCAGAAGGGAGAAAGGGCAAAGAGGGCCTAAGCTAATTCTCTCCAGATCTTTATAAGGCATTAACCCATTCATGAGAACAGAGCCCTGTGATTTCATCACTTCCCAAATGGCCCCACCTCTTAATACCATCACAATAGTGATTATGTTTCAACATGAATTTTGGAAGGAACACATTCAAACTATAGCATGGCAGAAGGACAGAATGTTACTAGAAATGAGAGAGAGCTCTTATTTTCTTCATTTGGCTTCATCCATTCATTACATATTTATTATTATTTCCGCAAATACACCTTGTCCTTCCTCTGAGTTCCAGCTTCCTAATTGTGTGAACCCCCTACCTCATCTTTCTCCAATGCCCTAAATGATCCCTTATTCTCAAACCCTTTTTACCACGACTTTCTTGTCACTTGCCTGGAGGTCATGTAATATGGCAGCTCTCTAGCCTTCTTTGTACATACACTGCTTTCCAACTTGATACCTTGGGGCATTGAGAGAGTAAAGTGGACTGTTGGCTCCCGAAAGGAGTTATGAATCACTTTGTGGGGGTATTGGCTTCTTCCATGTTGTGAATAATGCCTCATCAGCAGCCAAATATAGAAAGGACCCATTTGTCTGAAAGTAGGCAAAACAAATCCATGACTGATTGGTTTTTATGATCCTTTTTGGATCTTTTGATACTTTGTGCTAAGAACCATAGTAACATTTAGGTCTCTAAAAGAAGAAAATTCAACATATCAATATATATTTACAAGAGCCAATGCACCTTTGGAAGAATCTGCCTTTCCAACCATGAATAACGGGGCTTCCAGGACAACTGACTGCATGAGCTTTCCAAGGCAGGAGGAAAATGCCATTTACTATGGATAGTCCACGAAACACTTTACGATCTTCTGTTGTTCAGTTGGAAGAGTAGAAAAATAAACTGCATGCCATCCTCTTTCTAGGGAAGAACTATGTTCTGCAATAGACATTTTGGGCAGCGATATATTAGGCCTTAAATTAAAATAGCAATTAAAATATTATGCTAAGCTATTTTCTTATTTATATGACACTAATTTATTGTAAAGTAGTTTACTTTCTTCCATGGCTAAGTTTAATAAGTTTCTTTCAGAAGAACCATAAAAGTATGCTCGGAGAAAGGAGACTGGGTTGCTTTTTAAATAAGCAATGTAGCTGTCACTGGATGTTATGAAGATTGATTACTAATGCATTTTTAATGCAGATAATTTATTAGATAATAAGAGGTTTTTTCCCTCTAAATTTTCAATACGAGGAAATCATTGAGTTTTTCCATTTTAAATTAAAGGCTTTCTACAATTGGTTTTTCACTAAGCCTTAAAATGGATGATCAAATTCAATTATGCAGCAACCATGCTTAGGATGAAGCTTATGCTACTCTCTCATACTTTTATGTCTGCTTGAATACCAACAAACCTCCTGACAGCAAGAACCAAATTAGATGCATACCACGACCAAGGTGCCTAGTAGAATGCTATTGATGTATAACAGGTGCTCCATGAATGTTTGTTGGATGAATAATGTCTTAGGCTGTTTTTCTTCCTGCAGAGTATGCTTGTGCTAAGCTTGCATGTCAGTGATGGATTGCTACATAGCATTCATACTTTCTCGTGTCTCTCTTTGTCATCTTCCAGCAGCCAGGACAGGAGGCAGGGTGCAGAGGTGAAGAATGAATTAGCCCAACTGTGTCCCTGTCTTCTTCACTGAAGGGGGTTGAAACTGTCTTGTCCTGGCAATGTCAAATGGTCAGGCTGTGGTCCAGCTTCATAGACAGCCAGTGGGAAATTTTCTATTCTAGGTGGCTAAAAGCTCTAAGATGACCAAGGTGAAGCTGTCTCAGAAATTCTTCTCAAATTTTTGTGTCTAATGACAAAGAAGTATCAGTGGAAGGATTGTCTCTGGGAGAGACTGGGACACATAGTCCAAAAGGAATTATGGGCCAGGCATGGTGGCTCATGCCTGTAATCTCAGCACTTTGGGAGGCTGAGCCAGGTGGATCACCTGGGGTCAGGAGTTCAAGACCAGCTGGCCAACGTGGTGAAACTTCAACTCTACTAAAAATACAAAAATTAGCTGGGCGTGGTGGCTCAAGACTGTAATCCTAGCTACTCGGGAGGCTGAGGCATTGCAAGCCATAATATACCTCTTCGTTAAAGAGGTTAGTCTCTAGCAATTAGTCTCCATAAATGTAACAAAGATTTCAAATAATCTTGATTTCAACCAATGGAACGAATTGATTGTGTCATATCTAGACTACCAGGTTCTTGTTTACACATCTTTATATCCCCTCAGCTCCTCACCCATCTTTGTTAAGGAGGTATATTGTAATAAAATAAACAAAGGAGGCTGGGCGTGGTGACTCACACATGTAATCCAAGCACTTTGGGAGGCTGAGGTGGGTGGATCACAAGGTCAAGAGATCAAGACCATCCTGGCCAACATGGTGAAACCCCGTCTCTACTAAAAATATGAAAAAAATTAGCTGGGCATGGTGGTGCGTGCCTGTAGTCCAAGCTACTTGGGAGGCTGAGGCAGGAGAATCAGTTGAACCTGGGAGGTAGAGGTTGCAGTGAGCTGAGATCGTGCCACTGCACTCCAGCCTGGTGACAGAGTGAGACTCCATCTCAAAAAAAAAAAAAGCAAAGGAAAAGAGATGTATTATTATTATTATTATAAAGAAGTATATATGATAAAATATAACAGGAAACTGAGCATAAGTCTTTGGTTAATATTGAGTTTAGTTTCTGGAAAAAGACTGAGTTGGAAAGGGCTGATGTTGAGTATCACATTCATAGCCCCTACTTGATGTTTTCTTCTGACTTGGGTTTACACAATTTTGGAAACATAGGTCCCCATAAAAATGGTGACAGCCTCTTCATTGCTTGCCAAGCTATATCAAGGTAATCACCAAGGACAGATGCCTGAATAAGCCACAGAGTTGGCACAGTGCCACATTTTCAGCCATAGTCCCTGAAACCTTGAATAAGTGTCTTTTACTGAGAAGTTAAGCCGTGTGGGTCCTGCGATGATTAATTTAAAAAAATTTTATTTTCATAGGTTTTGGGGGACAAGTGGTATTTGGTTATGTAAATTCTTTACTGATGACTTGTGGGATTTTGGTGCACCCCTGTGATTATGTGTGTCATAATAAATTTTGAGGCCATGGTATCCAGATAATTGGCCAAACATCATTCTAGATGTTTCTGTGAAGTTATTCTTGACATTTAAATCAGTAGACTTTGAGTAAAGCTTATGACCTCTCATAACCTGGGTGGGTGAGCCCTATCCAATCAGTTAAAGGCCTTAAGAGAAAAACACTGATGTCCCTGGGGTAGGAGGGAATTCTGTCAGCAGACAGCCTTCAGACTCAAGCTACAAGTCTTTCCTAAGTCTCCAGCCTGCCTGCCTACCCTACAGATTTTGGATTGACCAGCCTCTATAGTCACATGAGCCAATTTCTTAAAATATATCTCTCTATACACATCAAATTGGTTCTATTTCTTCGGTGAACCCTGACTCATACAGGTCATGTGAACTGAGAGTGGGCCTGCCAGACCTGCTTCCAGATGCCCCAGGCCTGACAGCCAGGCCTACTTGCATCATTTATTCCATCTCCTGGACTGCCCCCCAAACAATAGGAATCTCATCCAGTTCCCTGGTAATGCAAGAGAATCAAATGATGCAATCATTCTCAGCATAGCAGCACTATATATATAGTGTGTATGTATATAGTGTGTATATATATACACACACACACACACACACACACAATATACATACACACTATATATACACACACTATATATATATATGTATACACTATATACATACACACTATACATATATGTATGTGTATGTATACATATATATATGTGTGTGTGTGTGTGTGTGTATGTATACATACATACATTTTACCTCTAGCCTTACGAAAAACAGTATATTCTCCAACATGGAAAAGTGAGAGATTTTTCACATTTTATTTGCATATGGTATGTATTCTTGGAGATGTGTGATATGTTTAAGGAGGTTAGACCAAAGCATTTAGAGTGGCTTTCAAGGACAATGGCCCTTGCTGTCTGTTTTGTTATCCTCAAGGTTAAAGAAGAGACGAAACAAAACATCTTTGAACTAGGGTACAAAAATTACTGTAGGATCTGTGGCTAAGATGTATGAACTGGGTGTGTAATACATTAGTAGGTCCACTTAATGAAAAGGCTGAACGCAAGAGAGACAAAAGAGGATTAACAATTCTGTTAGTCTTCAAAAATGTAACAAAGATTTCAAATAGTCGTAATTTCAACCAATGGAACTAATTGATTGTGTTGTGTCTAGACTACAAGGTTCTTGTTTACACATCTTTATATCCCCTCGGCTCCTCACCCAGTGCCCTGTGCTAAGGAGATGATCAATGATAGTGGTTGACATACCGCCAGCAGCTTTAATTTATACAAATTAATGAAAGGAAATGTGAGGTCTACTGTTGCAGTTCCTTTGTGTGCTGTCTGTACCCAAGAGAGTGAGGCTATTATGATATCAATGTCCTGGAAATGTGTTTAAACAAACACAAAAGTTTTCTTACTGTCCAGCCTGTTCTTTTCCATATAAAGCCATAGTGAAGCTTCATTTAATTAGCAAAATGTGAATAAGAAAACATAACCAGTTAAGAGGGTCAATGCAATAATCTAGGAGAGAGAGTGTGATATGAAAATAGACACATGAATGGGTTTGTTGCAGGAAGGGATACACGTTCACCATCATGGTAAGATTGAGGACCAGGCTGGATGGTGGCTCACGCCTATAATTCCGGAACTTTGGGAGGCTGAGGTGGGCTGATCACAAGGTCAAGAGATCGAATCCAGCCTGGCCAACATGGTGAAACCCTGTCTCTACTAAAAATAAAAAAATTAGCTGGGCGTGGTGGCGCACGCCCATAGTCGCAGCTATTTGGGAGCCCGAGGCAGGAGAATTGCTTAAACCTGGGAGGCGGAGATTGCAGTGAGCCAAAATCCTATCACTGCACTCCAGCCTGGCAACAGAGGGAGACTCTGTCTCAAAAAAAAAAAAAAAAAGAAAAACAAAACAAAGCAAAAAAAAAAAAACATTGGGGACCCAATAGGATTTTGGAGTAAAGGAGAAGAAGGGGTCTAAAATGACACCAAGGTTTCAAGTAATGCTGTGTCGGCCTTAAAAACTGCTTTGTTCTTTTGCTGGAGAAGATGGTATTTTATGTTTTAGTTATAATTAGTTTGGAGATTTAGTGGGGGTATTTAGATGGGCACTAGCAGTTGAGGAATGTACTCTTATTCTTTGGCTAGAGACTATGGGAATGTATAGAAAACAATTAGACTCAATAACAGATACAGTGTTCAGATTGTTCCACAGCCTAGTCATACCTTTATCTTTGCCGTAAGTTATTTAGGTATACAGTGGTGAAATACAGGGTGGCACTACGAGCAGTGCTGTTAACTGTGATAAATGTTCTATGTTGAAATCAGAAACAAATCAAGGATGCCTATATCATCGCTTTCACACAATATTATCCTGAAGGTCTAGCCAATGGACAAAAGATTAGGGAAAAATAACATATAAAAATTAGAAAGGAAGAAACAAAGGCATTATTATTTGCAGATGGAAACTTCAAAACCACAAAAGACAAATTATTTGAATAAAATAGAATATTAAAACAAAAAATTAATTACACTTTCATATGTCAGTAATAAATTAGAAAAGCAACATTTTTAATAATAATAAAAATAGGCACAAAAAACTAAAACTAATAGAAGAATTGCAAGATATTAATGGATCAATTTTTTAAATTTTATTTTAAAAATGTAATGATTTATATGTCATTAAAGAAGATACATAAATGAAGAGATATACCATATTCATGGTTGCTGTTTCTTGGTAAATAAGCTTATGAATTTAATGCAATTCTTATCAAAATCCTGATAGAACTTGTGGTAGATCTGACAAGTTGGCTATAGAATTAAAGGAGGAACAATACAAATAAGTGATGCTAAGACATTGGTTGCTGTGTAAAAAAGAAAATAGGAAAGTGCTTCACATCATATAAAAATCAATTTTGTTTGAGTTAAGAATGAAAGTGTAGAAATCAAAATTAGAACTCTAGGGAAAAAATTGAAAAATAGTTTTATGAACTTGAGATAGGAATGATTTTTTTAAAAGCCACACCTCAAACAAGAGATTGGTAAGTAAGCTATATTAATTACTTGAATTTCTTTTCATCAAAAGAGAAGTGAAAAAGTAAGCTATAATTATATAAGGAAAGATATTTTAAATGCACATAATCTAATAAAGAATTTATATCTGGGATATACCCAACAAATAATAAAAATACCACCAGAGAGAAAAATCTCTCAAAAGAAAAATACTTTTTCTGTCTCAATATTTTTAGATAATATGTAGATAGACAGCAATGTCTGTGTAAATATTTTTATTTCCCCAGTAGAAGAATGGGCAAAGGAAAACATGAAAAGATAATTTATAGAAAAAGAAACAAAAATGACCAATAGGTTTATGAAATGACACTCATTATCACTAGCAATAAAAAAAATGTAAATGCAGTGAGATGTCATTTTTTTTCGCCTACCAAACTTGCAAAAACTAGACTAACAATATCAGGGATTGTGAGAATATGGTCAATGGCATCATTTCTGCATTGATGGAGGCATACACTGGTCCAAACAAACTGGCAAACAATGTGGCATAATCTACTAAATTTGATGATGCACAACTTTTAAGACCTAATAATTCAACTAGCTATATATTCTCAAGAAACCAACTGCTTATGTGCACAAGGGGACATAAGTACATGTGTCTCCAATTTAAAGCAATGTCTGTGATATCGTTTGGAGCTGTGTCCTCACAAATTCTCACGTTGAATTGTATAGACCCCAGAGTTGAAGGTGGGGCCTGGTGGGAGGTGATCAGCTCATGGAGGTGGCTTTCTCATGAATGGCTTACCACTATCCCCCTTGGTACTGTCCTAGTGAAAGTGAGTTCTCATAAGATCGGTTGTTTTAAAAGTGTGTAGCACTTCCCCCCACCACCCTGTCCTGCTCCCGCCATGTAAGTTGCCTCACTCCCCTTTTGCCTTTCATGTGATTGGAAGCTTCTTGAGGTCTCCCCACTAGGCTTCTTGTACAGCCTGCAGAATCGTGAGTCAATTAGACCTTTTTTCTCGATAAATTACCCAGTCTCCGTTATTTCTTTATAGCAGTGGGAGGTTGCCCTAATACAATCTGCAGGTTAAAGCAAAAACTATGAAAATGACCATCAACAAAAATCTGGATAAAGAGTTATAGTACATTCATACACTGGGATATAGCAAGGTATGTGAAAATAAGTGATCTGTAGTTATATATATCAACATGGATGAATTTTACAGCCATATGGTGGAAAAAAATTGTTTAGATATATATTGGAATGCATGTACCTATTTAAAAGTAATTTCATATCTATTATAAAATCTATAAAACTAATTGGATGTAATGCTTAGGAATATATAGATAGAGTTGATTCTCATTATTTGCAACAGTTATGTCCTAGAAATCAATGGAAACACTGAATTAGCACCTATTATACGATTGCTCCAAGGGAAAATAAAGGGTTAGGTTGCTGTGAGCATCTAGTCATAATATTTCTGTCAACTGATCTATATATAACTTTGCTTTATGTATGATTGTTTTTAAAACAGCATATTTAATATAATGGCATACTTAGTTTTATTATACTTTGTTTTATTGCCCTTTGCAGATTCTGCATATTTTGCAAATTGAAGACTTGTGACAATCCTGCACTGGGTAAGTCTTTTGGAGCTGTTTTTCAAACAACAGGGACTCATTTCATGTCTCTGTGTCACATTTTGGTAATTCTTACACTATTTCAAACTTTTCCATTATTATTATATCTGTTATGGTGATCTGTGATTAGTGATCTTTAATGCTACTATTGTAAGTGTTTTGGGGTGCCATAAATGGTGTCCATATAAGACTTAATCGATGTATGTTCCACCAACAGGCCTTTTCCCTGTCTCTCTTCTTTTCCTTGGGCCTCCCTATTCCCTGTGACATGACAATATTGAAATTAAGCCAATTAATAAGCTTACAATTGCCTCTAAGTGTTCAGGTGAAAGGAAAAGTCACATTTCTTCCAGTTTAAATCAAAGGCTAGAAAAAAATTAAGCTCAGTGAGCAAGGCATGTTAAAAGCTGAGACAGGCCAAAAGTTAGGCCTTGTGACAAACAGCCAAGTTGTGAATGCAAAGGACAAAGTCTTGAAGAAAATTTAAAGAGCTACTTCATGGACACCCAAATGATAAGAAAACAACACACCTTATAGCTGATATGAAGAAAGTTTGTGGTCTGCACTTCCTTAAGCCAAAGCCAAATCCAGAGCCAGGCCCTAACTCTCTTCAATTCTATGAAGGCTGAGAGAGGTGAGGAAGCTGCAGAAGAAAAGGTGGATGCTAATAGAGGTTGGTTCATGATGTTTATGGAAAGAAGGCATTTCCAGAACATGATGTTTAAGAACATGATGTTCATGATGTTTAAGGAAAGTGCAAAGTGCAAAGTGAAGCTGCAAGTGGAAGCTGCAGCAAGTTATCTGGAAGATCTAGCTAAGGTATGGCTACACTGAACAACAAAAAATCAGCCTTATATTGGAAGAAGATGCCATTTCAGACTTTCATAGCTAGAGGGGAGAAGTCAATGTCCGGCTTCAAAGCTTTATAGATCAGGCTGACTCTCTTGCTAGGGGCTAATGCAGTTGGTGACTTTAAGTAGAAGCCAGTTGCTCATTTACCAGAGCCTCAAGAATTATGCTAGGTCCACTCTGCCTATGCTCTATTAATGAAACAATAAAGCCTTGTTGACAGCCCATCTGCTAATGGCATGGCTTATCAAATATCTTAAGCCCATTGTTGAGACCTACTGCTCAGAAGAAATGATTCTTTTCAAAATATTACTGTTTATTGACAATGCACCTCTTCACCCAAGAGCTCTGATGGAGAGGTACAAGGAGAGTAATGTTGTTTTCATGCCTGCTAACACAACATCCATTCTGCAGCCTATGGACCAAGGAGTAATTTTGATTTCCAAGTATTACTATTTGAGAAACACATTTTGTAAGGCTATAACTGCTGTAGATCATGATTCTTCTGATGGATCTGGACAAAGTAAGTTGAAAATCTTTGGATAGGAATTACCGCTCTCTATATCTTTAAGAACATTTGTGATTCATAGGAGGAAGTCAAAATATCAACATTAACAGGAATTTAGAAAAATTTGATTCCAGCCCTCATGGATGACTTTTGAAGGGTTTAAGACTTCAGTGGAGGAAGTCATTGCATATGTGGTTGAAATAGCAAGAGAACTAGAATTAGCAGTTGATCCTGAAGAGGTGATTGCATTGCTGCGATCTCATGATAAAATTTTAACTGATGGGTTGCTTCTTATGGATGAGCAAAGAAAGTTGTTTTTTGAGATGGAGTCTACTCCTGGTGAAGACATTGAAATGACAATAAATGATTTAGTTGATAAAACAGTGGCAGAGTTTTAGAGAATTGACTCCAATTGGAAGTTTTACTGTGGGTAAAATGCTTTCAAACAATATTGCATACTACGGATAAATCTTTTATGAAAGGAAGAACCAATCAGTGTAGCACATTTGTCTTAATTTAAGAAATTTCCACAGCCACCCCAACTTTCAGCAACCAACACCCTCATCAGTCAGCAGCCATCAACACTCAGACAAGACACTCCACCAGCAAAGATTAGGACTTGCTAAAGGCTCATTAGCATTTTCAGCAGGTCAGCAGGTTTTTTTTTTTTTTTTTTTGAGAGAGTCTCACACTCTATCACCCAGGCTAGATATCTATTGTCCATCTCAGCTCACTGCAACCTCTGTCACCTGGGTTCAACCTCCTGAGCAGCTGGGATTACAGGTGCTGCCACCATGCCAGGCCAGTTTTCGTATTTTTTAAGTAGAGATAGGGTTTCACCATCTTGGCCAGGATGGTCTTGAACTCCTGACCTCGTGATCCACCCACTTTGGCCTCCCAAAGTGCTGGGATTACAGGTGTGAGCCACTGTGCTCAGCCACTTTAGCAGGTATTTTTTACTTCAGGTATGTATATATTTTTTTAGATATGATACTATTGCCCACTTAATAGATTATAATACAGTAGTAAATACAATTTTATATGTTACAGAAAACCAAAAACTCTGTGTGACTTGCTTTGTTGTGATTGAGATATTCACTTTACTGTGGTGGTCTGGAACTGCACCTACAGTATCTCTGAGGAGTACCTGCACATTGTTGCTTTGCTAACATTGCACTCACTGCCAGCAGCACTGCTCATATTTGCACTCACGCAATTCAAATGTTCAAGATGTTTTGGAAATTATGTTGCTGAATCAGGAAAGAGATGTTTGTTTCTTATGTACAAGTGACCCAGGGACTAAACTGGTATGAGACTATAGGTTAGGTCACATGCCCTTGTATCACCAGTCTGGTGGTGATGCAATTCTGATGTGAAAAAGGGTTAGAAATAGTGAAGCTTTTCCAGCTATTTGGAAAATACATTTATGACATTTATGTCCTACTAGGCTCCTCATGGATTTTAGATTTCCAACACCTTTTCTTTCTTTTTTCTTTTTCTTTCTTTTTTTTGACAGTCTTGCTCTGTCACCCAGGCTGGAGTGCAGTGGTGCAATCTCAGCTCACTGCAACCTCTGCTTCCCAGGTTCAAGCGATTCTCCTGCCTTAGCCTCAAGAATAGCTGGTATTATAGGCATGTGCCACCACACCCCACTAATTTTTGTATTTTTAGTAAAGACGGGGTTTCACCATGTTGGCCAGACTGGTCTGGAGTGCCTGACTTCAAATGATTCATCTGCCTCAGCCTCCCAAAGTGCTGGGATTACAGGTATGAGCCACCACGCCCAGCCCATCATCTTGTTTTTACTTGTCTGTTGCCACAGAAGAGGTGAGTTAAGCAAGAAACTTAGAGGGCATAATTTTATCCTTAAAGATCTGCTCTTTGCCTCGAAAAGCAGCAGTTGTAAATAGCTGAAGTTCATTTGACCTCAAAATCATGTTGCTTCTGTGTCCTTGGTGCTTGGTTTTTTTGAGAACACATCCTCAACACTTAAAATCCTTTCCTCCCCCTCTTCCTTGAATAGATGGTCATCTTCCTCTCTTTTCTATTCTGATCAAAAACTAAAATTGGTGGAACACATTTGTTTGCATAAAACCCATTTGCTCTGCTGGTGGGACATGCAACCTGCTGCCTTCAAGTAAAGAAGTTTCCAGAAATATTAAGACAAATGCTTAATAGAGGATTGGCAAAAAAAACTTTAAAAATAATCAAGCCATTTCTTCGGCATTTCTGAATGTAGGGCATTTAGGGAAGGGGTATCATTCTAAAGATAAAGCATTCAGTCCTATTTAGCTGGAGTTACAGCCCCCTGCCGCCTAAACCACAATGGGATAGTGGTATTTCAGAGACTGGGGAGAAATCTTTAAACAAGAATCCATTGCTGCTCTGGAATATTCATTTTCTTCCTGACCACTTTCAGTTAATAGAGTGAAAGTTAAAAGCATCAAACTCATGCAAGAGCTTTTATGAAAATGAATGTATCAAACAAATGGATCTTTAAAAAAATCCGAGAGTTGATGCAGGCTAATAATATTAGCTTCAATTATATTTAGCCTTTTTCAAATAAAGCCCTTGCAAATAGATAAGAGAGAACTGCTTCCATTTCCGCTCCTCCCACCCCTATCCTCCTTCTCAATGCAGAATGACTCATGGATTAGTCTGAGACCCAAACAGCAAGCAAAGAAATTGACAAAAGCACAGAGGAAAGATGGTGCCTCTCTTTTTCCTTCCTTTTAAGTGCTGACAGAAAGGTCTCCCAAGAGATGCTGAAATTGGTCAGGATGTTGGATTCTCTCTATCTGGCAAATTTCATTCTTTATACTTATTGTCTTCCTCTCCCCATTGTCATTCCCTGTGATTAAGTAAAAATAAATGTTAGCATCATTGGGAAGCTGAGGTAATTCTGAGGTGCATACTAATTCGCCCTGGTCTGTCTGCAGTGTGTTTTCAAATCCCAAGCCCAGCTCATTTTGTTTCTGGATCTTTAGAAAACACTATTTATAACATTAGTTGTCACCCCTGTTGAAGACACTTTCTGGACGTGATAATGAACCTCGCCATGTTTATACAAGAGGGTATGTTGCAGTAAATCACAGCCTTTCCTTTGCATATCTTTAGTGTTTTCAAGCCAGGCTGGAATACCTGCAGATTGGGTGGGAGAAGGACAAAACAGTTTACAGATGCCTGATAACTAACCACAGAGGCTTCGTAGTTTTTCCCCTAGGCTGAATCACTTATCAGAGGAAATTCTGTTGATAACTTTCATGCAGTTACATTGATAACAAATTAACACTCGAAATCACCTTATGCATTAATTGTAGTGATGCAAGTCAACTTTTCTGCTGTTCGTAAATATCCATCTGGGTAAGAACAATTTCCATCATGGAGCAGAGAGAGGGAGGCCTCTCTCACTGTCTTGAAACTGACACCTTTACTCTCTATTTTCATCTTTCATTCCTAACCTGAGATTGCTGGTTGCAGTGTCTCATAGCAGTTTATGACATTACTACTGATCACAACATAATGATTCTTCATTGATTACATGCGGTTTATGTGGGATTGTCAGAGATGGATCAGGGAGCAAGCAAATAGAAATTGTAACCACTAATGAATACTAGGCCTATCCCTACCTATCCTGGAAGGCAATGATAGTGTAGAGAGAAGCAATTCAACTCCTGGATATGGGGCTAATTTACTCACTTTCTGCAATGAGTTAGCAATCAATTCAGTGAAACAATGGATGTGATGAATTTTCAAGTTTGAATCAGCTAATGTAATCATTGGAGTCTGCAAATCATTGAACTTGTTCCTTGTGTGACCAGAAGCTCAAGAATTTTTGTTTTCAGTGATGTCTTTTGGTTTTATGTACAGGTCAAACTGACAGTTACTTTGACAACTGTAAAGTCAGTTGACAGCTTGGCAAAAAAGCTCTGTTCTTTTAGTCATTCTATTCATAAATCTGCAACTGGCATTCAGCTAGTAATTGTATGTATACAAACCAAAGTGTACTATCCAGAATATTCTTAATAAAGAGGTTAAACTCCAGGTTCCTGTTCCTTTTGACTCTGTGATGGAGGATGAAGTTAAGAATATTAAAAATTTTTTTTGGTTGGGCACAGTGGCTCATGCCTGTAATCCAGTACTTTGGGAGGCCGAGGTGGGCGGATCATGAGGTCAAGAGATGGAGACCAGCCTGGCCAACATGGTGAAACCTGTCTCTACTAAAAATACAAAAATTAGCTGGATGTAGTGGTGCACGCCGGTAGTCCCAGCTACTCTGGAGGCGAGGCAGGAGAATCACGTGAACCTCTGATGCGGAGGCTGCAGTGAGCCGAGATTGCACCACTGCACTCCAGCCTGGTGACAGAGTGAGACCCTGTCTTAAAAGATTTTTTTCTTTTTTTAGACTCTCAACATACTTGAAATCGCTCATAATAGGAAATGTTATTTAGGGCAAGTTAGTATCACATTAACTAACTTGGAGGAGAGAAACGGTTTTTGTTTTTACTTTTAATTTTGTGGAGCTTAGGCCTTTATGGAAAAAAGTCATCAAAGTTTGGCACACACTTAGTGAATTAACATATTGAGTTAAGCTAAACTATACAGTAAGAGAAATACATCAAATACTTCACAAGCTAGGAGTTGGTCCAATTTGTGGAAGATGATTTGTTGTAAATTTATGGGGCAGTCCTCTTAGGGGAGGGTAGGAGCAGGGACAATGGGACAAAGAATGCCCAAGAATTCAATTACCTGATGCCATAAATATGGAATTTATTATAATTGGTCTAGAGGCCGGGCTGAGGTTTATCTTCACATATTAATCACTAAATATTTGACTAAGATAAGGAACAATGTGAAAACTGTTTCAGTTCCTAAAACTAAAAATAATTCAAATCATTCATTAAGTATAAACACTTCATACTTTCTAATTATATGTGATTCTTAAATAGTCATTAAAACAAAGTTAACTAAACTGCTACTAGCCTATATTTTGTTCATCTGTTTCTAGTTACTGCCTGTCCCTGAAAGACAGAAACTGGACTTTTGAAGTCTTCTGAAATCCTAACTTGCCTTTCTCTCCAATAATCTATATTATTAGACTGTACCATGATAATTCTTCTCTGCTTCAGGATAAGAGTGGAGCAGAGTTCAGCACATTCATTTTAGGTTGACTTCCATGGATTTCTGGATTCCACTGCACATTTTCTGTCTACAGAACCAGAGGAAGAATTACTTGTGAATTTCCTTATAACACCACCTTACCAAGGGACCCCTTCATTGTTTTGGAAGAATATTTTAGATTTTCTAGGATCACCTTAAAGGCTATTTGGCTCTCAGCTGTTTTTTCATATTGATGCTAAAAACACTTTACCAAACAAGCTCATTTGTCGTCGTACCATAATCCACATTAAATTTCTCAAGTCACCATCAGGTGCTCAGTGTATTCCTCTTCTTGTCTTCCTTCCCTGCCCCATCCAGGCAAATTTATGTGCTGCTCTCCTTCTACCTTTCTGACTCTTTCTAAACCATGCTTTTGTTCCAGCTGTCTCTACATCTCACTGAAATGGTAAGTCTATTTTGACAGCAGTACAGAGTTAGGTTAAGACCTCTAAAGAGAAAAAGAATGGGTCAAAACCAATATTCTCATTTAATGCAGTGAATTACAGTCTGTCACCCCAAATAGCAAATATTCCCCTGCACTTACTTGATATAATGGATGAGGTGAAATAAATTATTTTTACTCCTCAAGCTGGAATTTATCCATGTGCTGTTGAAAAACTGCACAGGGCTTCCACTCAATGGAGGATGGTATTTTTCCCCAAGTTTGGAAGTAAGGCAAGCTGTTAATAGTTAATATTTCAGATGAGATCCAAAACTGTGGTTGGAATTGCATTCTTTTCTTAGTGGGCAAACTTTAATTAAAAAAAAAAAATCCCCAGTTAGTGCTTTATTGAGCAGCAGCCATGCCCCAGGCTTTGATCTTAGTGCTAGGGTGTATAGCAAGTGGTGAGTAAATGTTAGCCACTATTATTTCTCAGCATTTATTAATTTATTTTGGTCCATGTTACGGTTTGAGTGTTCGGCCCCTCCAAACTCATGGTGAAATTTGATCCCCAGTGTTGGAGGTGGGGTCTAACAGGAGGTGTTTGGGTCATTGACAGAGACCTCATGAGTAGATTAATGCCCTCCCTTGGGAATGAATGAGCTGTCAATCTATTCATTATTGCAAGAGCTGATTCCTCTCTTATCAGGTGATCTCTGCACCTCCCTGCTCCTCTTTGCCTTCTGCCATGAAGCCCTCACCAAATGCAGATGCCCAATCTTTCTGAACTTTTCAGCCATCAGAATCATAAGTCAAAAAAACTTAAATATATATATATATATATAAAATATATATATATATTATCCAGACTTAGGTATTCTTTTTTTTGCAACACAAAATTGACTAAGACACCTCACAACTACTATGTGAATTTAATATCATCTCATTTAACAGGTGTATTAGTTTGGTAAGGATGCTATAACAAAATGCCACGGATGGGGTGCCTTAAACAATAGAAATTAATATTCTCATGGTTCTGAAGGCGGGAAGTCCAAAATCAAGGTGTCAGCAGGGTTGATTTCTTCTGAGGCCTCTCTCCTTGGCTTGCAGATGGCCACCTTCTTGCTGTGTCCTCACATGTGTGTATCTAGGTCCTAATCTCATCTTCATGCAAGGACAGTCGTTATATTGAACGAGGGCCCACCCTAACAACCTCATTTAACCTTAATTTACCTTTGTTGATATCCTTTATCTAAATAGTTACATTCTAAGGTACTGGAGGTTAGGATTTCAACATATAAATCTTGGGGGACATGATTTAGTCCAAATAGCAGGTGAGAATACAGAGAGATGTGCAGAGCCAATCATGTGCCTGTGATTCCAGGCAATGAGGCTCGAGGCTGTGTTTTTAATCACTACATGATAGTGTGTTTTGAGTAAAATGTAATGCCAGCATATGTACTTTTGGCATCGCTTACTAGTTATCTCAATGCAGTTTTAATTTCTATGTAATTAATATTAATCAAAATAGGAAATTAGATGTCTAAGTTCATTTTTTTCTAATTCATTAAGCATTAAGCATAATATTCTTGATTTCATACTTTGTTTAAAACTCTTCTCAGCCGCATGTCTCCTTTCACCCTTTACTATGTGGGCTTTGTAACAATGACTGAAATCCTGTTTTGTGATTGAGTACTTTATGATCTGTGAATGGGATGGATATTCTGAGTATTACTTTGAATGTACAGTGCTGTTGCCACTGAAGGTGTGAGAGGCTGAGTCAACCAAAGGCACAGGGTTTTCTTGCCATTGAATAGATACATATATAGACATATGTGGTTAATAAGGCTGTGGTAGGTTAATGCTAATTTGAAGATTTTAGCATTATCTAAAAATACAGAGATTTTGTTGAGATAAAATTCTACAAATTATTGCATATTTTTCTCGATGACATTTTGTGTTGCCAGCAAAAAGGTTTCCATAATCCTAGGAAAAGACTAATTATTCCGTAGCTATAGTAACAGGTAACCACCAAAATAGATTTTACACCTGTTTATTTGTAATAAGACAATTTCATGGTGACGAAGAATGAGAGCTCATTATAAACCTATTTAGTCCATCAACAACTCCCCTCAGTGAATATCTTTCTGAAAGCCAACTAATCAGCATCAGCCTTTTGCTTTGGAAAGTCAGCCAATAGGAAATGGAAACAGCCTTCTGATGACAGCCTTCTAGCAGTGAACCCATCCACAATAGTTTCACCTGAGTAACTGCGCTCATACAGCTAACACCATCCCCTACTCCTCCTCTGAAAGCTCATCAGTTACCTACACTTCTTCAAGAGATCATGCCCCTCCATCATAACTCTTCCTCACTTGAGGAAATCACAAATTCAGTTTTGTGGGTTTTTGTTGTTGTGGTTTGTTTGTTTGTTTAAAACATTGAGCAGTGGTCTCATACTTTGATACTTTATTGCTTCTTAGTAGTACTCAAATATTGACTGGTTTGTGGCCCATCTGGCTCTCCTTTAGGTCCTTTTTTGGTAGAACATGTGGAAAAATGACAACATGGCTTTCTTCCCTTCTTTATTCCAACTGTCTTTTTTATTGATCGAATTTCAAGAATAAGGCATAAGTAAATGATCTGTCTTTCTTGTGTCATGATATGAGATTACCTCTAGCTTCCAATGTCTGCAAAGTAGCAGAGTAGATCTGCAGAAAGACTTTTCCAGTACAGTATACCTAAAAATGCTACATAAAATATCAGCCTCTCATAGGGAGAGTGCAGGTAGAGTGAGGAGAAAGTAAAGGAATTTCTCCAAATCCTTTTAGAAACTTCAGGAAAATACAAATTAAAAAGGGCAGGGTAGTAGTGCTGGAGCCAGTGTTTGCCCTCTAGTAAAACCTGGAGTTGGCTTTCTGGGTTTTAACGAGACAAAGGCACAGGGACAGGCGACAGAGCCTGAACCCCAAACAGGGAAAGGGGGGCATCCAGAGTTCATGTATGAATCTAACACCCCTAAAGTAGACAAATAGAAAAAAATTTGCCCTGCTGATAAAGAGGTTGGACATACACACCAGAGATACATGTCTGTCTTAATCCTGACTTTCAATAAATTGGATGAAAAAAATTTTCCACTTACTTCTCATCATAGGCCTGTAATCACAAGGTTGGGAACCAAAAATCCCTCTGCCTGTTCGGCTGTAGAAGATTAATTTACAATAATCTTGTGTTGGTAGTGCTTCTGGAAGTTTGACAGAAGCAAATGCAGATACTCCCTAGATGAACACAGTTTCAACTATGGCCTCAGAAATTTCTCATACAAAAACTGCTAAAGGAAATGGGTTCATAATTTCTTAAAAAATTAAGCAAAACCAAGCCGTTATAAACAAAAGTCAGCAGAAACAAACAAACAAACAAACAAAAAAACCCAAAGCACAGAAGTAGACTTGCAAAGCCAGCAGACATTAAAATGATAAGAAACAGAATGTAAAGAGGGTATGTTTGATATGTTTTCACAAAACAAAGTATTGAAAATATAATGAGAAACAATAGATCAACATTTACTAGGTGGATTTGGAAAAGAACCAAATAGAACTTTCTGATAGGAAAATACAATAATTGGAAGGCAGAGATGCCATGCTCTGAGGAGGTGGTAAGAGTGTCTCTTTAGTTGGAAGAATGCAGGGTCTCCCTGTGTACATTCCCTACAGGTGAAACAGGAAAATTTGGGACACTGATGTAAAAGGAAAAATCCTGTTGCCTAATTTATGCTGAGTCAGAACTCAATGGCAGTCCACAGATGTTCTGTGGTTTGGTTTTTACTGTCAGTCAGTTTTTCTTTCCTCTTTTAGTTGTTATGTGGCCCCTTGAGAGTCTAGGTGGTCACAACTGGGCTCATTTTTCCAAGATTGATAGGCTAGTAAACTGGACCTTCTATAGTGAAAACGACCAACCTTTGAAATATCCCATCTCCCAAGCTTGGAATACAGACCACCAGAATAATTTCCTCTCTCTTTATCATACTTTACTTACCGTTCTTTGCCTTACTACTGGAAAATCTTATTCTTTTTTTGCTGGATGATGAATTCATTATTAATTAACAAATATGTCTTTTCATTTCCTTGCCTATTGTTACTGCCCTAATTCTGGTCCTCATTACCCCATTTGTTTCTTCAGCAAATGTTTTCTAATTGATCTATCAGTCCATAATCTTGTTTTGCTCAAATTCTTTCTATACAAAGCCGCTAGAATGATCCATCTCCAATGAGATCTGACCATACCGCTCCTCTTGACAACAGAAGTCAAAGATTTCCCATAGTGTATAATCTGAAAGACCCAACTCCTGGTTCTCTCTGAGTGGGCCTGCCTACGTCTCCAACTCTGTGTTCTTCAAATCCCTGCTTTCTTCATCACCACTCTACCTTCATTCTCTTACACATTCCATGCTTTTTCTCACCTTCATAACTTTTCTCATGCTCTTTGTGCTATCCTGAATGCTTGGCTAATTCTAAGTTATCATTTGAGATTGAGATTATGTGTCACTCCTTCCAGTAAATCTTTTCTGATACCGCCTCTCCGTGTCTTGCTGAGTTAGCAGCTCTCCTTAATACTTCCATGTATGAAGCATCTATTTCTATATCAGTGTCTTACAACATTGTACTATGGTTTTGTATTCACATGTTTGATTTCCTCATTGTAGTGTGAGCTCCACATTTATCTAAGGGTCTACAGAGCCAGTCTGGTAGCCAGCATTTACTAATGAATTTTGTTCAATGAATAAATTATTAGCCTTCCTCTAAGATTCAATTTTCTGAGATGGAACCTTTTTGAATTAATCATTCCTGGGAATTTAGTTTAACTTCAAACCTTGGATATTCTCAATGTCTTTAATGTAGCAACCAAGTACAGAAAAGAAGGAACCTGTCATTGGACATCTCATGTGTTGTAGCCACATAATTATCCATTCACTTTTCATGAGCTTAGTTTTTCTTCATGATAAAACTAGAGAAAATGATAGAAACTGTGGTAGCCAGTATCCAAATGCTTCCCAATGATCCTCATTCCTGTCATTTATGCATTGTGTAGTCCCCTCCTGTATTAAATAGAATGACCTATGTAACCAATAGGATATTGTGAAAATAACCATGTGATTTCCAAAGCCAGAATGTTGATAAAAAACATTGTGGTTCCATTGGTCCTGGATAAGTCACTCTGGGGAAACCCAGCTGACATGTCATGAAGACATCTGAGCAGCCCCAGGGAGAAGTCCTTGCGGAAGGAACTGAGGCCTCTTGCTACTGGTTACGTGAGTGAACCATCTTGGAAGCAGATCCTCCAGCCTGGTTGATCCTTTGGATGACTGCAGCCCCAGGTGCCATCTCATCTACAACAGCATGAGAAATTCCAAACTAGACTCCCTCATCCCAGGTAAGCTGCAAATAACATCACATAACAATAGCCACTTATTATCTTCCATAGAAACTGTGCAAGGTAATAAATGGCTATTGTTATGTTAAACCACTAACTATTGGGGTAATTTGCTAAGCAACAATAGATAACTACCATAGGAACCATATATTAAACTTTGGGGTTCTCCTGTGTATCTTATCAACATATCTTTGTAGATAGCAAGTAATTACTAAATATGATTTTTAGTATAAAAATATGCATGCAGTGAGCCACTTATCTGTGAAATGGCTGGGGTGAAGCTTTATTTTCCTTGGATTGTGGCTAAAGAAAAAACATGCACTGCCACAAAAGCAGCAGATGTAGGATTCAGATGGTCTGTGGATGCCTAAGAGTTTTCCATCACAGATTTATTTCTCATTTAAGTGAAGTTAATGAATTTGGGGTGAAGCGATGTAACTCTCACAGCTATTTTTATCTTGTCTCAGTATACTATGCTATCCTAACTCTCAAGACTATACACCACCTTAATGGGGAAAAAAAAAAGCACTAAGTTTTAACCAGTCACAGCATTTACTTTATAAGCTAGTCAGCACTTGAAATAAGAAAGAAATATTCTGCCTAATTTTGAGTACGAATCCACACAATGGGAGACAATGCTGTGCTGGGATATTGTTCATGAATGAACATTCATTCATTCATTCATTCATGTGTTCATTCATCATGCATTTCACAAATACTTATTAGTGAGGTATTGGTTTTAATGCTATGGGAAAACACAAAGTAGAAGCAGAGTCATGAAGTGGAAAGAGCATGGCCTCAGGAATCAAATGGACCTAAGTTCAGTCTCTTATGGTGTTTGAGGCAACCCAGTTAAGTAATTTCTGCTTTCCAACTTGGTTTTTCAATCCTCGGAGAGATGTAATAAAAAGTAAGATAACATATGGAAGCCAGTATATCACTACTTTTACTAATGAGATGATTTTGGTGAATGTGGCTTATATCTGAAGTTAAGTTGACTTCTTAATTCTGAACTTGAGAATTAGCCAGACTTTTATACCAATCACTCATTGAGAGCTGGGATAGAAGGGAAATCGTGCTCTCTGGGCACTCCCAGGAGATGGTACAGGAGCAACAACAGAACAGTTCCTTGCTCCAAAACCACCACAGATAATCACATTGCCGCCCTGAGGCACAGTGAATGGCAGGGTGATGGAAGGCAGAGGGTGTGCCAAGGGCACTCCATCTTCAGGAAGGGAAACTCCAATAGTGGAAAAGGAGCATTTGGCCCTGGAGCCCATGAGAGGTATGGCCATTCCCTACCCAGGAGGAGACCAGCTGGCTCTCAGGAGAGATCCACTCTCATGTTCCCGATGCTGCTCCCAATACCAACCACTGTCTTTTGGGCATCCCCCTGATATCTCCAGGGCAGTAGATTTTGCTCCCAGAGGTTTCTAGAATAAGCCAGAAAAGTGAATTAATGAAATCAAAGCCAAGGCCAATCTGAAATCAGTAAAATCAAAGCCAAGGCTGAAAAAGCAATCCTTCTTCCATTTCCATTTCAAATTAATATCAGCTACACTCTCCAATTCAGCTCATTCTAGTGTCTTCAATTCAGAGATTCAGAGATGAAATCAAATGATATATAACAACAAAGTACAATAATACAGTATAACAACATAGATATCTAAAATTTGATTCCAAACACTCTTCCATTTTAAATTTCCTGGCAAAAAATTAGAGTTTAATGATTAAAATCCCCATGCAGATTAAAGTTCAAACATACACAGCAATTAACATCTGAAGTAAATTCTGTTTCTCTATGTGTTAAAAATGCAAAGATATTGCCATACCTTCATCCCTCAATTTATTATTCTGGCTGTTTTAGCTAAAGGGTTCTCATTGTCTATGTCAGCACTTTTCAAACTTTTTAACCTCAGGATTTCTTGAAACTCTGAGTAATTGTTGAGAACACCAAAGTACTTATTAATATTTATTATATTATAAATTAAAACTGAGGTATTTAAAAATACTCATTTAAATATAACATAATCAACTCATTACAACTTAACATAGATTCCATGTGTTTATGAAATGGGGTATGAGAAGATGCTGGTCAAAGGTGCAAAATTTCAGTCATGCATGAGAAATATTTTAGGGATCATTGCACAGCATGATGACTATAGTTAATAAGAATTCAAAACTGTACATTTCAAAATTGCTAAAAGAGGAGATTTCATTTCTGCTAACCAGAAATGTTAGGTATGAGAGATGATTAATATGTTAATTAGTTAGATTTAATTATTCTACCTATATATGATAGATTTTGTATATATATAAAATATTTGATATATATGATATATAGCAACACATCACATTATACCTCATAAGTATTTAAAATTATCTGTCAATTAAAAATAAATTTAAAAATATAGTGAAAAAGTGTCACATTTTAATTTTCATGTTGGCAAACCTTTCTCATGTTTGGTTTAATAGAAGGCAGCTGGATTCTGCTGTTGCATTCAGTCTGTTGCAATATGTTCTTTTGGTTGAAGAATATGAAGAAAATTCAGCCTTATACCAATGTGCAGTTGGAAAAGGCAGGCATATTTTTATACCTGTTTTAGATAATGGTGGATTTTCTTATTTGATATTATGCTGATGATGGACAAGTGGTAGTTTCTGAAAGGTTAGTGCAATGTGTTGAATCTGAAACCACTTCAGTGAACTTTTCACACTTCGCTGTATTAAAATCCGTCATAGTATCTTGCATTTTGAAAGAATCCTTTATCCATGCATAATTTTGTTAACATCATATACTGGCCATTTGGGAAACACTGGTTCACTGAGTTAGGCAGATCTCCCAAATCTTGACACATTTCATTATGCAATACCCCCAAAAAATCACAATTGTTAATATTACCGTGCACCTCATCAGAAAAGCCTTTAAGTATTAAGTAGCTGTCAAGTTCATGGTGCTGGACACATGTTTTTAAAAATCCTCATTTTCACTTGAAAGCTTGAATTTTATTATTCGTGACAATTATCATCAGCTGTTTTCCTTGAACTGACAGGCTTTCCTTGTTTATTTTTGAGCAAATAGTTGTCAAATACTCAGTTTTGAAAAATCATAGTAGTTCCATTAAGAGAAAAGAAATGCTCATTTTAAAAAAGAAAAGTAAAAGGCTAGTTCAGCTCTTAACCTAAATAATTGCACAGTGCTTGCCCTTGAAACAACCTTCATACTTTGGTATGTTGCAAATGTAATCTATGCGAACCTCCCATTCTATCACACAGACTATTAAAAGGACATGTCCTCAATCGATGAGATTTAATAAAATTCATAATTTTTACAGTTTCATTAAGGATGTTCTTAAGTGAAAGTGGCTTAGTTTTTTTTTTTTTTTTTTTTTTAAAGTGAGTGCTGGGTGGTGAAGAATTCAATGACTACTGGTATAGTTGGGTGTTATAGTGGAGAGAAGAGAGAAGGTAGTGTCTTTTCCTCCCCTAGAGCAAAGTTCATGGCTGGTCCCTGTAACAAAAGATAGATTGACTTAGTAAGTTTTATGTGACACAGGAGCCTTCATAAAGAAGTAAAGAAACAAAGGAATAGGGATACCTGTGTCTTTTTGTGTTAAGTTTGGTGAAGAAGTGAATACTTGTGGAAAAGCATGGTTGGACAAAAGGGCTATGATTCAGTGGTAATAAGCTGGGGGAACTTAGCAAGACTGTTTGTATACATTGTTTTTTGTGTTTTCGTCTTCTGAGACAAAAAGTTTCTTTTCTCTGGGTATAGGGTGGGCATCTCTCACATAAGGGTCTTACAATCTGTTTTAGAAGTTCAGAGAATTCTTTCTTGCTTTTATGGCTTGCTTTAGGGGAGAACTTCCTCTGCTGTTTCTGCTGTTTTCTCAAATTGTTGGGGTACCATATTTTGGGGTAGCATGTCCTAAAGCCCATCAGTGTTCTGTCTTGATATATGCCATGGGCAAGCTCTTTACCTACCCATGCTTTTGCACCACTAGTGCAAGTGTTAATAAACGAAAAAAAACAAACACACAAATCCCAACTTGCTTTTATTATGAAAATAGTTTTGACATGACAGAGCCCCTGAAAATGTTTGTAGAACCGATAACGGCCGATGGAGCCATACTCTGAGGACTGTAGTCTAGGGAGGTACCTAGTTTGGTTCTATCTGGAATGGGCATTGTTTTTTTTAGGTCTCAGAAGTGTTATTAGTTCAGTCAAAAGTTCTTAAATGCATTTATTCCCCCCAACCTGCCACCCAATTTTTCCACATCCATACCAACACTTGTTATTTTCTGGTTTCCTTAAGATTAAAAAAAATTATTTTAAAAGAATTTAAAGAGTTAATAGAACATATATCAGAACTCTGACCCAAGATCCACCAAATTGAGCAAAGCAGCTCATTCCTAACTCCAGGGGCAGCTATTTCCAGCTAATCAGGTTTCTAGCACCCGGGTAAGTAGTTTGTCACAGAAAATAGCAGAGAATCAGATGAATCAGGGATAAGATAGCTGGGGAAAACCGCCCAGCTACTGTCTTCTCTAGATGATGATGCTAGCTGTCCCAAATTCATGAGCTTTGAAAAACGTAATGAGGGCTGGTTGCGGTGGAGCACGCCTGTAATTCCAGCACTTTGGGAAGCCGAGGCGGGCAGACCACAAGGTTAAGAAATCGAGACCATCCTGGCCAACATGGTGAAACCTTGTCTCTACTAAAAATACAAAAATTAGCCAGACGTGGTGGAACGTGCCTGTAGTCCCAGCTACTTGGGAGACTGAGGCAGGAGAATTGCTTGAACCTGCGAGATGGAGGTTGTAGTGAGCTGAGATTGTGCTACTGCATTCCAGCCTGGGCAACAGAGTAAGACTCTGTCTCAAAAAAAAAAAAAAACAAAAAACAAAGAAAGAAAAGAAAACTGTAATGGGGAGAAATATTCTCCAAGCAAGGGCAGGTACCATGTCTGGGAAGAAAATCCACACGTGCGCATCTCCACTTTCATAGGGTGGCATTTGAGGCATTGCTGCCTCGTTGCAAACTAGAAATTTGCCACGATGGTTAATGCTTGGCATTAACAGTTTAAATCTAGAACTTTACTTAGTTCTCTGCAGTGTAAATGCAATTCTCTAGCACTGCAATTTAAAAGCAGCAAATAGGTTCTGAACCCTAATGTCTCAGAGCTCTGTTCTCTATGGATGAATCATTGCTTTTCCTGTGCCTGCTTAGGAAATCTTGCAGCTGTATAGGTCAAGGTGCCCCTGGGGCACCTGTATGCAGAGGTCGCCTTCACATGCGAACAGCCCAAACCTGTGTTGAGATCTGTAGGGCCAGCATTGGCTCACAAGCTCCAGGAGACACCAATCTATGGAGGACACCTGTGTGAACTATGTTTAGCTTTTTGGTGGCTGTGTGGTCCCCTATGCCATTGCTAATCCTTGAACTGCCTTGCCCTTTTGATAAGGCCTAGACACCTTATCAGCTTTTGCACTGTGCAAGCAACGCTGTCTCTCTGAAAGCTGTCAATGGCCTGTGAACAAAGGCATAAGCCACAGCCGCTTACCAAGGTCAAGTACTATGTAGCTCAAGACTTAAAGCATTTGCCCAGGCTGTAGTGGTTAAAATCCAATTTCACAATTGTCTTAACTATTGTGTATGATCCTTTAGACCTTCCAAGGTTAAAACACCTCCTCATACACTAAGATCCAAGGCTCAAATCCACTTTGCTGGCTCAGACGCTCTACATACATTTTTATTCCTGTGAAATTTTATTTCTGGTCTCTTTTCTAAGATTGCTGACATACTGTGTGAGGTATTAGTGAGTTTGAGGTTAGATCTCCCAAACTACAATCCCCCATGCCTTTGGCTACAGGAACTGAGGCTTCTCCCAAAAGACTTACAGTGATTAGAAGCAGAGGAAGACTTGTGTTCTGTGCACAAGCAAAATGGAAGGGAAAGGAAGAGAAGAAGAAAGTGCCTCTAGGTTCTCCTTCTGGAAAAAAACCATCACACCGAGACAGCTTTTCGGCTTTCTGAGGAGGAGGGAGTAAGGGGATGGGGGAAGCCTGGAGCCTTAGGGAATAAGAATGCGGTGCCCTATGTTTTCTACAGGAAACATAGAGGAGGAGCAGAAGTATGACCCTATGAACAACATCACAGCTCAGCCTCTTACCTACTGTGTATTCCTTCCATCTCTGTAAGCTGCAGTTTCCTCATCTTTAAAATGGAGATATTGGCCAGGTGCGGTGGCTCAGGCCTGTAGTCCCAGCACTTTGGGAGCCAAGGAAGGTGGATCATGAGGTTAGGAGATTGAGACCATTCTGGTTAACACGATGAAAATCCATCTCTACTAAAAATACAAAAAATTAGCCAGGTGTGGTGGCACACACCTGTAGTCCCAGCTACTTGAAGGCTGAGGCAGGAGAATCGCTTGAACTCAGGAAGGGGAAGTTAAGGTGAGCCAAGATCGCACCACTGCCCTCCAGCCTGGGCAACAGAGCAAGACTCCATCTCAAAAAAAAATGGAGTTATTAATATCGACAGAGAATGGTCATTATATGGATTAGAGATACACATGTCAAGCTGCTATCATAAACACAGTAGGTCCTTAGTAATTATGGTTCCTGATCTCAATGCAGTCAGCTGAGAGGGGACAAAAACATATGCAAATAGGTTGTTTTTGTCAAGACAGAGTATGTGCTCAAGTGCTAAAAGGAAAAAGCCAAGCCCTCTAAGAGCTCAGATGAGGGAGCATCTATTTAATTCTAACACGGGCTAGGTGGTGGGTGGGGATATTGTGGATGACTTCATGAGAAGGATGGCTCTGGAGTTGAATTTTTAAATTTCATGAGGGGGTCTTCCTTCTCTCAGTTCATTTGATGAGCACATTGTTTTGATCATCTACCGCCTCCAAGGATCTGGGGAAACAGAAGTGTAAAATATAAATAACAGAATTCCAGAATCTGTAGAGCTGGTTGGAGAAACATCACACACACACACACTAGCACATGTGCACACACACACACACACACACAGCTCTAGTATGAATATTTATGCCCCCTATTTATAATTGAAATCCTAACCCCCCATGTGAGAATACCAGGAGGTGGAGTTTTTGGGAGGTACTTAGGTCATGAGGGCAGAACCTTCATGAGTGGGCTTAGTGCCGGTATAAAGGAGGTCCCAGAGAGCTGCCTGCTCCTTCCACTGTGTGAGGACACAGGGAGAAGATGCCATTTGTGAACCAGGAAGCAGGTCTTCACCAGAATCTGCTGGGGACTTCATCTAGGCCTTCCAAACTCCAGAAATGTGAGAAGTAAATTTCTGTTGCCTGTAAGTCACCCAGTCTATGGTAATTTGTTACAGCAGCCCAAAGTGATTAAGACACACAACACACACACACACACACACACACACACACACACACACACGTCAAGTGCGTGCACAGCACAGACACAAGAATAAGCCAAAGTACTATATCTGTAAGTGAAGTGGTGCAAAGCATATGTGCCAGGTTTGGGCGGAGAATGCTGGAGGGACGGTGTAGAAGAGCTCATCTGAGATGTTCTCCTAGAAGCTGGGAGCTAAATGATAAGAACAAATAAGACGAGGATGGGAAAAATGTTTGGAAGCAAGGTTATTTAAGGTCTATGGCAAGAAAGCAATGCAGTGAAAGTGGTCAGAATAAAGAAGGCTATTGGAAGAGGTTCTTTGGAGACACCCAAGTTAGGTTGAAGAATTTGGCTGTGAATGAAATGGCAGTAGGGAGCAGGTGGTTTGGAAACAAGCCATTTCCTAGCTCTGTGGAGCCATTTCCTTCCCATCAGGATATTCCTTTTTGTATTTAAGATCTTTAAGATCACAGGTACTGGATGCGGTGACTCATGCTTGTAATACCAGCACTTTGAGAAGCTGAGGAGGGCAGATCACCTGAGGTCAGGAGTTTAAGACCAGCCTGGCCAACATGGTGAAACCCCATCTCTACTAAAAATGCAAAAATTAGCCAGGCGTGGTGGCAGGTACCTGTAATCCCAGCTATTTGGGAGGCTGAGGCAAGAGATTCACTTGAATCCAGGAGGCGGAGGTTGTAGTGAGCCACTGCACTCCAGCCTGGGTGACAGAGTGAGACCCTGTCTCAAAAAAAAAACAAAAAACCAAAAAAAAAAAAAAACCAATGCCAAAATCACAATCTTATCACAAATGTATTCATGTAGAAAGCCTGCCAATGATACAGGGTACATTTCTCTTAAGGAGAGAAAGAGACCATGATATGATGTTCCAATAATGCAGCATTTATGTTTGAGTATGAATGTTATGAACACATTTTCAAGTGGGTAAAGTTGAAAGCCAATGTTATTTCATGATCTATATTTATGCCTATTTTCTTTTCTTTTTTTTTTTTTTGAGATGAAGTGTTGGTCTGTTGCCCAGGCTGGAGTGCAGTGGCGCAATCTCGGCTCACTGCAATCTCCGTCTCCTGGGTTCAAGCTATTCTCCTGCCTCAGCCTCCCAGGTAGCTGGGACTATAGGCATTGCTACCATGCCTGGGTAATTTTTTATATTTTTAGTAGACATGGGGTTTCACCATACTGGCCAGGCTGGTCTTGAACTCCTGACCTCAAGTGATCCACCTGCCTCGGCCTCCCAAAGTGCTGAGAGTATAGATGTGAACCACTGTGCCTGGTCCATTTATGCATATTTTCTGAGTATTTCATTTTGTGTGGCTTCAATGTCTTGGGTTTCATCAGATTTCTCAGAAACTCAAAAAAAAGTAAAATGCATGGTTTCAACTCAGCAGACTCTGGACAGTGGCCAGTGCTATACACAATTAAGCTTGTGACTAGGGACACAACCAGGGAATGGGCAAAGAATTCTCACACTGTGAGAGAAGAACCCTCTCCTCCCAGCTTGGCAATGCTCCCCAGCAGTGAGCTTACATCATTTAACAGCAGTGTCAGCTTATTGACCATCATAAACTTAAGTCTCACTAAAGCACGAATAAATAAATTAGTATCTTGAAACTACATAACAGGACAAAGACATAGAAAATAGCTGCAGGATCAAGAGTGCCCTAAAGCACAACAGTCTGGATAAGGCAAGTGTTGAATGATATCTTTCCCTGCTCTGGTGTTCCCTAATAATAATATGGGCCCTCTGTACAGATGCCAATTCCACTGGCCCACCAGTATTTGGGAAGGAGGTCATGGGGAATTATTTCCGCCACTCTTTTAAAAAAATAATTTGCTTATGAGATGGAGGTAGAAATTCTCAGAGAATTGACAGGTGTGGGTTATCTCCAGTAGGGCCTCAGGATAGAGCAATGCCAAGGACCCACTGGGGTCCTGGTCTTGTACTATTGACCTTACTGGTCTTCCAGAAAGGCTGCTTTCATTGGCTCTTGGGTGGGATGGCAAATTTGCTAAACCAGGTTCACTGCACTTTCCCCTCACAAAAGAGTATATATGCCTGGAGTAGCTCCATTACTAGGCTCCATTTCCAGCACCTACCAATGGGCACTGTGTATTTTTCAGCAAATAACATTGAGTGTTATGTGTAAATTTTTGGTGCCACAAAAGAAATAGCACTCAAATATAAATTTTCTCAGCAAGGCAATTCATGTCTATAGAAGGGTGGGTCTTATGGATGGAGCAATGGTGAGTGCACACCTGAATAGGGGAGGAAAAGGGGTTCTTCTCCCTGATGCAGATAGCCCCTACTGCTGTGTCATTTCCCTATTGGCTAGGGTTGGATTGCACAGTCTAAGCTAATTCTGATTGGCTGTTTTAAAGGCAGCAGGGGTACCAGCAAGCAAGAGTGAGGGGGTGAGCAGTTTGGCAGAAAGAAGGGTTATGGAACAGTTAACTAAAGGTGACTCAGGTCAGAGCAGGTGACCAGGGGAACAGATGTGAACTACTAATTAGAACTGGCTGGAAAATTGTTTACTGAAACGAGAAGCAAGGGGGGTGGTGGTGAAGAGAACCAGGAAGTTAAACTTTAAAATGGAGAAGAAAGAATAAGAGAGCTGAACCTACTGACATGCTGATTCTTTGAAGAGAAACTTAAAGCTGACTATACTTAACATTGAGGCTCCTTGCCTCCTTTCAAACTGTGAGAGAGAGTACGTTTCTATTCAGTGTTCTCAATGCTATCTGCTTAGTTTGATAGGATTGTAGTGGCCATCATCGGTGTTTTATTGAAGTCCAAAGTATTCCAGAAAATGTACATTCCTCTCTTTTCTTATTAAATGGTGCATAGGAACAATCTCATCATCATCCTTATTTGATTGCAAATTGGTCTGTTGAATTATTTATTCTTTCTTTATCCCTATTTCCCCATCTCACCTTGAAGCCCACTCCCTCCACTAAATGGCAAACATTCTGCCTGAAGGCAGAAAGCAAGGTGATAGAAATGTGGCTAATTGGATGTCTGGGCCAGCGTCATTTCCATACACTGATTTTCCCCACACTTGAGCAGTTATACAGGAAGCAAATTGGCAATTAAAGTCACCACAAAATCCTGCAGCTGACACTGTATTCTAATTATTTCCATTATTCAGATGTGCTGGCAGAGCTTGCAAGGAGACAGCCAGGTCAGCTTGCTCCAATTCTTCCTTTACCGTCAAGTTCTCCCCAGGCGATTGTGGATGACGTAACAGCAGGGAAGGACTACGCAAATGGAGCTCAGCTTCCCTAATCGTCGTCCGGCTCAGGAGGAGCTGTACAGGCTGTTGTCGGGACTGATTGTCACATGAACCTCCCTTGCTGGCAGGTACTCCGTTCTTGTGCTATAGAATGCCCAGGTTCTTCCACAGGTACTGTTGTCAACAGGTGCCGTCAGGGAGAGCTTCCGGCAACAGGGGTGGAATGTGAAACTGCAATGCCACTGATCAAATCCCCATCTTCCTGAGTGCCTTTGCTGGGTGCAATAAACCACAGGCTCATTTTTGCCCCCATGGGCAGAGGGCCATCTTGGCAGATGGTGAGGTGGGTCAGCAGCTGCCCAGGGATGAAGACTGTATCTAGAGAGTTGCACTGGGGAAGGGCAGGCTGCCTGCTTATTCAACCTGAGCTCTTCTGCAAAGGTTAGATGATACATGATTGAAGCAGCTTGTTGCTAACCAAACACGTTAGTATGGAGGCAGGAGACATTCTGATTTGGTGTGTTGGCCTTGCTTAATTCCAAGGGGAAGCAGGCATTGTGGTAGAGTGATTCTTGATCTTCGTTATGATTCTCGTCTTCATTGGGGAGGTTCGATTGGGGAGGCGGACTCCGTTGAGACAGGGCACGAATGGACAGGGTGAATGTGAATTAAAGCGTATTTCAAAGCAGGTTGCATGCATGTCCTTGTGGATTCGCTAAAATGGAGCATCAGGTTCATTTTATGTCAGGTATTGTCCTGGGGGTAATGATTGGAGAGCAAAGGTTTCATAGATACTGTGTGGTCCCCAAAATTGAGCTCAAATGGCTTTCTGGCCGATGAGGTTAAAGAAAAGGACAGTTGGAGGGACACAGTATGATGCTGGTGTGTGTGTGTGTGCGTGCACGTGCACATGCTGATGGCCTGGAAAGACGATTCTCATTCACCCAGGTTTCCCAGTTCCCAGGCTGGAATGGCTGCACACCTCTGAGACTAAGTGCTGAGAAGTGGCTTTTCCTGTATTTCAGGCCTAGCCCTGAGAAAGAGATGAAAGCTGACACATAGCTCTCAGAATCACCCTTGTTGTCAGGTTTGGCTTCTGGAGCGGACGGGAGTCTGAGAGACTTCAGGGTAGAAGCTGTCTGTCTTGGTGAGCTTTCCGTGCTGGTCTGGCTTGAGAAAGACTCTCGGCCTCATTTGCGTATGCTCCATCACTGGCCAAGCTCCTGGCTTGGGAATGAGGAGCCCTTGGTACTTACTGTTGTATTCTTGGCCTTTGGGGCCTTGGCCAAGAGTCAGGTGGAAAGAGTTCCACCCTAACACCCGCTCCCATGCTTCCTCCCAGAGCAGCGGATGGGGGAGTATGGGGAGAAAAAGGCTCCTTAGAGATTTACTTCACGTTAACAAATATTTTCTAGGCACTTAACAGGTATGCAAAAATTTACCAGCGGCTGAAGTGGGTAATAGGGATTATCAATTAACTAATAGACTAATTAATTAGGCAAATGTATTAGAGATCGTGGGTCAGGCAAGGTGCTGAGCATTGGGGATATAGCAATTTAAAAAAAAGCCATGGCTGGACTCAGTGGCTCACACCTGTAATCCCAGCACTTTGTGAGGCTGAGGCGGATGGATCACCTAGGATCAAGAATTTAAGACCAGCCTGGGCAACATGGTAAAACCCAGCCTTTACTAAAATATAAAAAAAATTAGCCAGGTGTGTTGGCAGGTGCCTTGAATCCCAGCTACTCGGGAAGCTGAGGCAGGAGAGTCGCTAGAACCCAGGAGGCAGAGGTTGCAGTGAGCCAAGATGGCACCATTGCACTTCCAGCCTGGGTTACAGAGTGAGACTGTCTAAAAAAAAAAAACAATTCCTGCCCTCGCAGAGCTTACTGTATAAAGGGAGAGACTCAAAATTAACAGAATGGATAGGTTAGGAAAGGAAAGCATAGTGGGTAGGACCGTGCACTCTCCGTGTCGACCTCTTGGTGCTTCAGTCCTGGCTCCTCTACTAGGCAATTTTGTAATCTCAGGCAAGTTACTTAATTTCTGTGGCCCAGTTTCCTCATCTGTTAAATGGGATCAGTAGGTGACCTACTCTGCGACACTGCTGTGAGGGTTAAATGAAATAGTGCATGCAAAGCTCTTAGAACAGGTCCAGCATGCAGCGAGCCTTTCAGAAGGATTTGCTGTGATTTTGTTGATGTTAGATGGTGGTAAATGCTCTAGAGAGAAATGAAAGGAAAGGATCGAGGAGTCGGGGATAGTTTAAGTTTCAGATAGGGCCGTCAGGGAAGGTATCATTGCGAGGGGCTCATTGGAGCCAGGACTGAGGAGGTCAGAAATTTGAGGATGCTGGGAGGAAGAGTCCACCAGATAGAGGCAGCTGCTGGGACAAACACCCTTGCTCAGAGGAGGAGAGGAATATTAGGAAGAACAGCAAGAAGCCGATGTGGCTGGGATGGGAGACAGGAGGGTGTGAAGGTGAAGGATTGGTGGAGATGAGTCATGTTGGACCTTATATGTCACTGTAAAGGTGGATATCTAGAAAGATCTCCTAACCTCAATAAGTCGATTGCTTTCTTGGCAAAGGTGACAGCTTAGAGGCTATGGTTGACAATATTCCTGGGGTTTTCCATTCGAAGTCTGAGGGATGTCATTCAAAATTTCTCCTCTATGGTCTTGATATTTGATCTATTATTCTGTGATGGACGGGATACATCCTTGAGTTTCCTACTGAGTCTATTCTTTTTCTATGAACAATCATTTAACTTGAAAAAAGAGAAAAGATAAAAGAAAAAAATTACCCATGATTCTATCACCTTGGTAATAAAACTGTCTTGATTTTACCACATTTCAGACTGAAAGCTTTTAAATAAAATGGGGATGATACTATCTGCTTGCAAGGTTGCTGATGATGGAATAAATGTCGTTGAACTACGAATGGGGGTAGAGTGGACACTGGCCACGCCCCTTAGGAATCTCCAAATGCACAGGCTGGAGGTTGAGCACTTTTAGAGGATGAGAGAATGTCCATTCTGTGCTGCCACTGATCCAAATTCAGGGCCAACAGTGGAGATGGAAGATGGGGAAATGATTGGACAAATCATGTGAGGTTAAAGTTTCATGACTTGGTAAACAATTGCCTAAAGTAGGGTGGAGAAGAAGGCAAGGACAACTCCAAGGTTTTGGTTAAGGGGTCCTGGGAAGTAGTGGATTTATAACAGAAACAGGAAAATTAGGAAAAAAAAAACCCTGAATTGTGGGGATTCCATTTTGGACATGCCGAATTGAGGAGACTAAAACAGTGTTTCTTAACTCTGGGACACATTGGAATTTCCTAAATTGTTAAAAAATGTGGATGCCCAGGCCCCACTCTAACCTACTAAATCAGTAGTTCTGGGGTGGAGGCAGGGTGCTGGTATTTTGTAAAAGCTACAGTGAGTGCAGTATGCCATCAGGGCCGAGGACACTTGCACTGGAAAATAAGTTCACGTGCTGATGCTCTCAAGAAATTTAAGAGCTAGGGAGAAACATCTGGGAATTGGTTGCACAGAGGCCATTGGACAAGAAGTTTGAGAAAGCATAAATAAAAAACATAAGAGGCCTATCGCTGTGTCAAAGGAAATTGGGACAAACAGCATGACCAGATCCACACAAATCCTTCTACAATTGTGGGAAATCTGATCAAAATCTATGCTATGGTCACAAAAAACATAAAGGCAGAAGTGCAGGATTGAAAGCTGGGAAATTTGGCTTTTACTCACAGTTGGTACTAGTGATGTGATCGTAACCATTCATTCCTCAAACATTTATTGAGCACCTGTTATGTGTAAGGCATTATCCCAATAATGAACAAAACTAGACAAAAATGCTCACCCTCCTTGAGCTTACATTTTAGTTAAAAGGATTGGACTACATTGACTCTTATTCCATCTTGAAATTTTCCAGTGTGCCCAGACATTGCGATAACAGGGATAAGAGTAACAGTGCAGATCTCTTTGCTTCCCAAGACCGCTCTACCCTTCTCTGCACTCCAAAAGGTGATCTACATGGGCTGATCAATGGGTCTCTTGTTCTCTGGCTTCTGGGTTGCCTTGACCAACAGGAGTGCAGGTGTTGCTAGGAGACTGAAGGGTGGGAAGCGAAGGAGGTGCAGGCATTTATTCCTTCAGCTCTCTCTCTGTCTACCAGGTTACCCCAGGTCTGATCTATCCTACTGAAGTCACCACTCCTGGCAGGTGGCCCTCATCACTTCCTCTCAGGAATCTCATAACTGATTCCTCCCCTTGCCCATTTTAGGACTTATAGTGATACAACATTGTCCCTTGTTGCTTTCTGTAAACTCTACCCACATCCTTGTGAACAGACCCTTTGCTGAGCTCTTCCAACGCACTGGTTTGAGTACGTCATTTGTCTCCTGCAAGGGCCCGAATGATCGGTTTTGATGACTGCCCCAAAACATGTGCTTAATTCTAAACATTTTTGAGTCATGCTAACTATCACAGGAGTAAATGAAAACTTGCTGAAATGCTTCCATGTGAGCTGATAAAGCAGCCTTTTCCCTTTAGTTCCTTTGCCGGACACAGGATTAAGGGCACACCTTGCATATCTGCACACCTATAAGTTTTGGGGATCATGGAGGCTGACTATGAATGGACTGTTTTTGGCTCTTGGAAGATTCCAGCAGGGCTTAGGCACTGACCATACTTCCGAGCCTTTTCATACTGTGTGAAAGGTGCTTTTCTCAGCATCTCCAGTTCCAGGCAACCCAGATCATGACAGATCTGAATGGAGATGATAATGTCAAGGGAAGACAAGCACTGAGAAGGGTTATACATTCCTGAAAGCATGGGAAATAGAGGCCAATCACCCTGAAGTAAGAGGGGAAGAGACTGCTTGCAGAAAAGCACATGGCCGTGGTGCAGGCCAGTGGATGATCAAAGCCATCCCCCCTTCAGGTTTCTTGTCTTCAGGGATTCAAGAGAGCAAAGAACAAACCCCAGCCCTACAGAGAGGCCATTTGAAACTGCACCTTGGAGGCTTTGTATTAAAATCTTTGAGTCAATGTTGAAGAACCACCAACACATGGTTCTCCTTACCATGACATCAGCCACACCTCACAAACATCCCAAATGTGTTGGAAAGTGCTGTGTCAGCAGTCAGCAGTGGCCAGCAATTGCACAAGTCAACTCCCTCTAACATCAACTGGGGAGAAAGCCAGGGAACAAACCAGAGGTGAGATTCCAGTATTTTTTTTTTCTTTTTTCGCTTTTCCCAAGAACAGAGCAGGAGAAGCTCATGAAATGGAGGGACAGCCTATCTTGGTTTGTCCAGAACTTGCTTGATTTTGGTGGTGAAAGTTCTGGTTTTCGGAAACTGGCTAGTTGGTTGCTGAGAGATGTAATATCAATGGCTGTGTATTGATTGCTCTTAAATATGCCTATTTGGATACTTGACTGGATGACTTACACTCTTTGTTAGTATATCTTCACAATGCAGTGGGATGTTTTCTTTTCTTTTCTTTTCCTTTTTTTTTTTTTTTTTGAGATGGAGTCTTACTCTGTCGCCAGGCTGGAGTGAAGTGGAGCGATCTCAGCTCACTGCAACCTCTGCCTCTTGGGTTCAAGCGATTCTTCTGCCTCTGTCTCCTGAGTACCTGGGACTACAGGTGCATGCCACCACACCCAGCTAATTTTTTGTACTTTTAGTGGAGATGGGATTTCACCATGTTGGTCAGGATGGTCTCAATCTCTTGACCTTGTGATCTGCCCACCTTGGCCTCTCAAAGTGCTGGGATTACAGGTGTGACCCTCTGTGGCCGGCCTTGCCGTGGATGTTTCCTAGTGTCAAATTTGAAATTAGACCTTTTAATCCTAGATTTGAGGAACTTTATGACAAGAAAGCATAATTTGTCTTTCCATGAAGGATCTAACAAAATACTCGAAAAAGATTGATAAAACTCATAAATGGCTGATACAACTTTTAAACTACTAATTTGTAGACTTTTTTTCACCAGTTGATATTGTTTGGGGCTTATTTACAGGGTCTTTATAGATATCAATTAGAAAGTGTTTCTGATAGTCTTTTTTGGCTCCTAAGAATCTTTCTCAATTCCAAAGCAGAATTTATTTCAAAATCAATTAATATTTTTCTCCCTTTTGCTCACTTCGAAAGTTATACTTTCAGTGGGATCTGGCTTGACTTTCCCTGTGGGGAGAAAATAAACAAGAAACAAAATATCCTGGAACTTGATGATGCTGGTGTTGGTGAGGGACAAGAACTCTTCAGTGAGATGCAGAGGGAAATCTCTCCTAAGTGCAGGAGAGAAGCACTCTTGGTCCCTGCATCCCAGCTATGGCTGCAGGATGGAAGCACTTGGTGCCTGGGCAGCACCGCTGGAGACCCCGATATGATTCTCCTGGGGGTTGCTTGAGCTACTCCCAGCAACATCCCCTGAGGAACTTGTCATGGAAGCCAAGGTGAAAACTTCTGCCCTAGCAACATTAAACACTTGTAGATTTTCAATTTTACCCTTTTGTTACATGTCTTTGTGTCTTTTCCCACATTCCTTCCACCTGTTCATTTAAATTCAGCTTCCCCTTCGAAGCATTCCCTGACCCCCTTGGCCAGGTGTCTGTCCTTTGCCATTACAGTACTAGGCACTTTACACGAGTCTATATATGTGTTGTCAACTTAAAAATCATACAATCTGTACATTTAGAAAGGAGACTTTATTTCTCATAAAGGATTACAGCCTGCAAGGTAGCCATTCTGACAGGCTAGGAAGCATAGCCTCCGTTCAAAGCCTAAAAGCAGGTACTTCGAGGGAAACAGGGGTAAAACAGGAATTTAAGCTGAATGGGTTGGCTAAGTATACATATTCAACAGGTTACAGGGGGAGTTATAAATATTCATGAAGGATGTCCTGATGCGTATGTACTAAACAGGCATGTAACAGATGACCCATGTTTACTTTTGGGTGGAGACTTAACATTTAAACGTATTTGTCAAAAAGTCTTTTCAGAACACAAAGGTATTCAAGCACTCAGCCTCTAAAAACTTGTCACATTCAGTCCATGGTCAGTGGCCTTCTTATCAGAAGAAAGTGACTGAAATCAGAGTGTTGTCTGATCAAAGCTATAGTTATGGCTGGAGGAACAGAGGGGTAGGAGTTAGCACCTGGCAGGAGGTGAGCTGCTAATTGTTTTAATATTGCTTACCTCAGGCCAGTGCTTGTTTAGCTGCTAAGGAAGAAGAAAAACCCATGGCAGTTAGAATATAGCTTGTTTAAGTGTAGGGGTGTGTGATTTAACCCTTGTGTGGCATGGTCTTAGGTTCTGCTTATCATTTGGTATCTCATTGCCACAGAGTGTGTTCTGTCCATCTTATGATCTGTATTTTAACATTAATGCTGGCCAGTTGTTGAGTCTAAACCACCAAAGGGAGGGCATGTGGTGAGGTGTGTCTGACCTGTCGAGTTGTGGCTGGGAACTCAGTTTTTAAGGTTTCTCTGGGGTCCCCTTAGCTGTAAGGGAATCTGTCCAGGCAGTTGTTGGAGGGAGCTTAGGATTTTATTTTTAGTTTACAGTGTCTATATGCATTCAAAGAAGAATCATATCTTCTATCCTGCAGCCACGTTTGGGATACAGGGACCAATAGTGCTTCTCTCCTTGATGGATTCTTAAGAGGAAGTGATGAGGGGCACCTGCACTTAGAGTGGCCCTCTCTCTGCCTCTCACTGAAGAGTTCTTGTCCCTCAAAACACCATCATCATCATCACTTTCCAGGATATTTTTGTTTCTTGTTTTCTTTTCTTTCCACAGGGAAAGTCAAGTCCATTTATAGTGTCTATATGCCTTTATATTCATCCATGTTTAGTTTTTTTCACTGGAAGCATCCATTGCCCCTTACTGCTGGGGGTGGAAGCCCTACTGTGTATGTCTGATGAAGCCGTTGGGGCAGAAACACACTAGGTTGGACTTGGGCTTTTAATCTTGGGATACCAACAAAAAGTCATAGCGAGAGTTCAGAATTCATCCGCTATCCACATACTTTTTGTAGATACAGGTTTTTTTTTTTTAATGGTGCTGAAAGATCTTTGAAATCTGATATTTACCCTCTGACCAAGCCAAGTATTTCTGGGTGAGATGTGCTGAGTTAGAGGCAAATACTATTGAAGCTCAATGCACGTCCTCTCTCTCTTCCCCTCACATGCCTCTATTGCTCTCTCCATCTCACTCCACCTTTCCCCGTCCCTCCTCCTCCTGTTGCTTTCACGGATTGCTGACTTCACAGCAGCCACTGCCGAGTCCTGGACTTCTGGCTCCCGCAGGGCACCACACCCTGCTAGACTGCTCACCCATTACCAGGTGTGCTAAGGCTATCCACGTTGATGTCAGGTTTCATTTTATGCCCACGAGACCCTACAATGCACATCACCTCAATGAGATGTTCCTGTACCAGGAATAAGGAGAATTACTCCCTGCTCTCAGGGAGTGATTTCTCTGTTTCCAAAAGACAATGCCTACCTCTTTGTGTCTTTCTTTCTCCATTGTCTTTCAGCTCCATAGCAGATGGGAAAAATAGCTATTGGTTGGTAGCACAAAGGAAAAGAAGAATGGGGATGGGGTGGCGAGGAGAGAAGAATGATGAAAATAGGAAATGGCAAGAAGGAAATAAAGGCAAAGCACATCAACCAGATTAGAACTTGTGACATAAAAGGAGAGAGCCGGCAGTGTGCCAGGAGATGACATGGGAAAACAGGGAAGAACTGGAAGAATCTTCTTCACAGGATTAACTGATGAGAAAACTATAATTTGCATATTCTACCTGCTTTTCTCCTTGTCTTCTTCCAGTTTTGAGCAAATGCTACCAGTGACTTGGGTACGTTATTATGCTATCAATCAGTGGAAAACTTATTCTTCTGTTCTAAGCATTGGTCTCCTCATTGATCTAATGCTAGATGAAGATTTCTCAAATCCTCATTCAGAGAAGCAGCTGAATTTCACTGGGGGGAAATGTCTCTTGTACTACTAAAGCTTGATATAAAAAAAGATAAATTGTGAGAGCTGACAGGCTATAAAATCATTTAATTCAACCCTTCCCTTTAAAGATAAAGAACGAGACACAAATATTTTGAGTGCACAGCTGTTTGACAGAATAGAGACTTTTCTACTGAGTCATGACGAGTAGGAGTGAGGGAGATAAAGTCAAAAAGGAAGAGAAAATGATTAGGTTGGGGAAGCTTGTGTTAATAATTCATTCTGTATTTGTGTTGTTCAGAGTTTGAGAATGGTTTTGGATAAATTATTCATGGAGGAAGGTAAAGAAAACATCAGATGCCATAGTATATCTGATCTGATCCTTTTGAGAAGCACCATTTCCTGGGTCCAGTGTAGTGTAATGAAATTAGTCCATCAAGGATCTTTGAATATATTCAGTGATTATCTTCTGTAGACATCCTGACATATCCTAGAAAATAAAGACAGCATCCTCCTCAAGTGACTATTACGCATTCACTTGCAAAATAAGCCTGAAGAAATGTTTGCTTCTTGAAGTTGGCTGATTACTCCTTTCTGACACATTGGCTAGGTGAATATGAAACACTGGGTTTCTGTACATGACAAAGATGAGAGACTGTGCCTCCCGGGGTGAGAGGACATTGGTGAAAACAAGGCAGGTACTCATTCCTGATGATTGTACTGTTTCAGCACCTAGTACACTCCCATATCATTTGTAGGGACTTACGAAAAAGCTTAATGAATGAAGTGTGAATGAGTGAGTGAATTGATGAACGAAAGATACTGGCCACTTTCAAAGTACGGAAGATACATCTCCCAGCATGTAGAGCAAGATATCTGAAATGCCTGACACATATTTTGCCTTCTTTTTCTTCTAAGGCTCTTATTCTTGGAAGATTGTGGACTGTATTTGAGAGAGAAGAAAGTCAACTTCAAGTTCTATCAGATTAAAATTGTTCATTTAGTGCCTCCATTACTTGGGAAAGGTCAGGAGTCCACCACAGGGCTGTGTGCCAAAGACGTGGATTAAAATCTTGAAAACAAGTTGTAAGTCTTTTGATAAATAGAAATCTTAATGAGAGAGTATAAATGGTAACTCAGGTAGCTGGTTGGGCGTGATATCTTGAATAGAGGTGAATATTATTTTCCTTTTGACTTTTATGAAATTTACCTTTTAGGTTGCCCAAATTAAATGAAATAATTCCAAAAGAGCATTTTTTGATTTCTGTCCAAGTAGAGGCCCAAAGACCTGGTACAAAAGAATGGAGCAATATCTTGGGGTTGAGTGAATTATATGTAATGCATGTTTAGAAATGAATAGACAGACAAATATCTATGCATATTAATATCACACAGCTAGCAGAGTGTCATCCTCTGAAAGGTAAAATGGAAAATAAACACTAGGGAAGTAGTGCAATTTCTGAAATGGAGCTGGAGTTATAGTTTATTTCTAGGTCTGCACAACAAATGGAAGTAGTACGTCAGCTTTTTCACTTTGGCCTCTGTGTCCACCCCTCCCCCAACCTTACGTCAACATCCTTCCTCATTCCCTCAGCCAAATCAATGAATTTGTGAATATTGGGTTGGAATTCCGCCAGGAATATCTGAAAATGCTGTCTCACGTTGCCTAAATCTATAAGGGGGAAACTATTCAGACGATTGATGTTCCTTAGGGCAGAACATTAAATTGATCCTTTGGCAAGGAAAGCCTTATGGAACTTAACACAGTAATTCCCATAAATATCAATGTGACGATCAACCAGAAGTGGGACTTACCTATTTCTCAGAACCAGACAAGAAGGATACATGGGTATATTTTTGTGTAGTTGTTATGTTTAAGATATGTGTATCTTGACATGCTCAAACGCGTTATTACATAAATCACACTAATGAAACTGCTTTGTCAAGCATGCCGTGTGCTTGATGAAACACTTCCATCACAAGACTTGTTTTCAAGTACTTACCTTTCAAATAAAATTATCCTCTGGACTCTCATTTCTTCTAGTTTTCCTAGCTAAGTAGAATTCTCTTTTAAACAGAAAGTTTTATTTCAGCCCCTTCTGTGACTATTACTGTATTTTAATGACAAGCTTGCAGAAAATATTTTTTAAATGATTGTTTTCTTGTTATGAACTGAAAACATTGCTTAAAACTTGTTCTCTCCCCAGAATGATGTGTTTTGTATTCATTTGTTCCGTCATGCGCTCACCTGTCCTCTCGTTCAATAAATGTTTACTGAGTGCCTGCTTTGTGCCAGATCCAGGGCTCTAGGCATTGAGTGATCACTAGTGACCAAAGCAGACAAAGTAACAATAAAAAAATCCAACAGAGCAGTTAAATAGGCTGTAGGAGCATTAAGTAAGAGGGGCATTGCAGGGTTGCCAGGACAGGCCTCTCTGCTGACATAACATTTGATTAGTGACCTGAATGAAGTAAGAAATGAGCTGAGCAGATGTCTGAGGAAAGAAGGCTCCAGGCAGACCGAACAATGTGTGCAAAGACCTTGGAGAGAGAACATGATGGACGTTTCTAAATAAAACATCTATTCTTTATCTCTTGAGAATGTGTTTAAAAAATAACTCTCTGAATTGTTTGCCATATGAAATTTAATTGCTTCCTGATTTTGAATAGAACTCCTGTTCCATTGACCATTAATTTTGGTTAAGTGTGGCCGATTCAGGGCATGAGTAACAGATATTCCAAATTTGGAGGGAGAAGCGGTAGATGAGAATGTTGGCACAGGCTTGCCCTGGCAAAGCTTATCACTGGAACAAAGAGTTGAATAATTAAAGGATATACAAAAATGGTTTCATGAGGAGGCTTTGAAAATGTTTCATATGAAAATAATTAAAATAACACTTTCCCCCAACCATTATCAAGCATTTGAAGATTTGGCTTGTGAAATATATCACAGGGTTTTGGGAAAGGCTATGCTCATTCCCAACCACTAACAAATGAGCTAGCTGTTCATTTTACTCTGTGGATTTGTGTGTTTGTCAACCAAATAAAAGGCAACATCATAACCCACTTTTAGTGGTCAGAATTTTACAGGCGGCTCTCTGTGCAGATATGACACAGGAAAGAAAACTGGTTGGATTCAGGATATATCAAGTTTATGCAGTGGGAACAGCTGGCTGCTGTGTGGCTAAATCATGTGGTTGAGTTTGGCACATCTCATTCACTCTATCTCTGACTGCACATGTAGCAGCTGAACCAACCCAACCATTGTCCTCTTGGGGCAGTTAGCTATGTCTCGCTCCTCATCACAACCATCACTTTTTCTCCATTCTTAAAGACTTTAGCTCCTGGTTTACCCTCTTTGATTCTACTGTCTTAATTCTTGGGGATTTCAACACCTATGTATCCTTGCAGTTCCTTTAGTTTCACCTGCTAACGAACTTGTCCTCCTCCATCTCAGACCCTCACTCCTTCTTTGTCATTTAATCACTACAAACTCTGCATCTCTCCCACCTCCTACCTTTAGAACTCTTTCCTCTAGTCTCTTAATTTTTTTTTCTTTTGAGACGAAGTCTTGCTCTGTTGCCCAGGCTGGAGTGCAGTGGTGGGATCTCAGCTGACCGCAACCTCCACCTCCCGGGTTCAAGTGATTCTCCTGCCTCAGCCTCCTAAGTAACTGGGATTATAGGCGCCCACCACCATACCCGGCTATGATCTGCCCGTCTCGGTCTCCCAAAGTGCTGTGATTATAGGCATGAGCCACCATGCCCAGCCAGTATCCAGATTTTGAAAATTCAACACCTCCGCTACCCACAAGAGTCCTAACATCATTTCACTGTCCCTCACTTCTCTCATGTCCTCACTTCTTAAAGGAAAGGACTTTGATCTTTAACTTCCAGGGTCAAGCATTAAAATCTCTTCTTTGCCTATATAGTCAAATCCATTGCCTTGTTTGGATTAGTGGAATTTCCTGGGCTTCCTGAACGTGGTTGGAAAACACTCAGTGATGAGCACAGTTCTTACTCTAACATCACGTTTACGAACATCAAATCAGCCCATGCCTGCTGCTTGACAATCACGCTGTTTTCTGAGATCATTACCCTTTGTCTCTCCAGAGGACAATTTCATTCTTTCTCCTCCCTTCCCAGACCTCCAAAACTCCACTGATTCCACTTTCCCCATTTTTAAGAAAAAATTTGAAAAACCAGAAAGGAACTTCCATAAGCTCCCATTATTAGACCTACCCACTTACCTGTGTCTGTGTGCACGTCATCTTACTTCTCTCACCCTTATCATGGATGAACAAACTCTCCATGAACAGCCTAGTCATGGCTGTCCAACAACAATGTTGAACATTGCTCCAACAATTTTAGTCCTTCTCTAATACATGGACAATTTCTTCCAATCATGTCCATTGGTACAAGCTGCTTCTATTTCTCCATTATTAGACAAAAAGAAAAAACCCTCTTTGATCCTATTTCATCTTCCAGTGATTTCCTCATTTCTTGACTCCACATTACAACAAAACTTTTTGACCGCTTTGTCTACACTCTCCGTCTCCAATTTTTCTCCTCCAATTGAATGCCTTCAGCCAGGTTTTCACTCCTAGGAAAGCACCCAGATTACTCCTACCTAGAATATCAATGACATCAACATTGGTTAAGGCCAGTGGTCCTTTCTAGGGGTTATATAACTTGACCTTCGGTATTTGGCGCAGTTGATTTCTCTCTCCTCTTGTAACACGTTCTTCACTTGGTTTCTAGGATACCCCATTTGCCTTGTTTCTTCCTTCTCAGGCCCCCTTTTCAGCTCTTCACCTTCTATCTCTAAATATTGAAGTTCCCTCAGGCTCAGTTCTGGTATTCAGCTTTTCTACTTATATTCACCACTTAGGCAATTTCCCACGTCTCACAGTGTTACTAAAATACCAGAGGTTCAGTCTAGGTCCCATTGCTTGCCACAAAGGAAGCCATTCACTGAGACAACAAGTATTGCCAGTGATGAATATTTTATCTGGATGCTGCAGCTGAGGAGAACAGGAGATGAGTCTGAAATCCAACTCCTCAACTGACTGTAAAACTAGAAGTTTATAGAGCAGATGAAGTAAGCACGTGTAGGAAGACAGGAATTAGAGAGGAGTAAGGAGAAAGAGTTGTCGACTGACAACTGATGAGGTAACTTCCACCATTAGAACCTTCAAATCAATACACATTTTGTTTTCAAATATACACATGAAGGCCCAACAGTGATAAAGGGGTTAGAATCAAAAACCACTAGAGAGTCTCACTTCTTTAATTACTACTTAATCCAAGTGAAAGTCATTTAATTTTAAAAATAGTAAACACGACTAAAACAATTTGGAGCAATTCTAATCAATATAATTTCCTGAAGGACAATGCCACTCTTTCTTGAACATTAGAACTTTGTACCCATATCACAGTTTTCCTCATTACCCAAAGGAAAAGATCTGAAACCAACTCTGATTATCGATTCAACTGAATTACCTTAAAAATAAACACAATTTACACATTTCTACTCTCCCCTACTTTTCCGAATAACAGTGAGATGCTAGAACCCTCACCCATCATGATCGCCTAGCCAAAAACGTGCTTTCTCTTGGCCTGTTCCTCTTCCATATCCTTCCCTAATTCCTGTTTTCCCATGCATAATTACATTTCTTCCCTGTTCTGTAAATCTCTAATTTTAGTTGGCTGCAGAGATACATTTGAGACTGATCTTTCGTCTTCTCAGCTGCAGCACCCAAATAAAGCCTTCTTTCCTGGCAATGCTTGTTGTCTCAGTGATTGGCTTTCTGTGTGGTGAGCAACAGGACCTAGACAAAATCCTTGGTGTTTTGGTAACAATAGTTTAAAATGTCACCTCTCTCAGGGGTGCATAACCTTTTCTATATTATGAACTCCCTTGACAGACTGGTAAAACATGAACTCGCTTCTCAGAATAACATTTTAAAATAAAATACAATATATAGGATTTAAAAGGAAACCAATTACATTGAATATGTATATCCAAATAGTTCTTAAAAGTTTCAATAATAATACATGTGCTTATCAACACATTAAATAACAAGATCTAGCAGGGGTATAAATAGCCATGGTAATTTTGAATTCATAATGAGCATAAATGATATTTCAAGAAATTATTGCAGCTGTCATGTAATATGAAAAAAATCTGTGATTTCTATTGGTGCCAAAGTCACAACTTTTCTAATGCTATGGGAATTGTGTGTAGTGTCACAAAGGAAGGATATACTAAATTTCAGTTAGTGGTTAATAAAGATAAAGATGTAATTTATTTCCCCATCTGAGTTCCCACACCCTTTAAATATCCCATGGGTTCATAAATTTAACCCATGTTAATAACTCATGATCTACTGATATGCTTATGTCACCTAAATTTGTATCTGGTGGATTTCAAACTTCTATGTTCAGCCATCTATTTTGGCATCTCAGCTGGATATCTGATAACCATCTCCAACTTAACTTGTCTCAAATCAAACTCCTGGTTTTCCTACACTGCTTCTCTGTACTTAGGAAAATTGCCCTACTGGCCCTATTCAGTGCCAACTTGGTCATAGGGAAATGTTCTTGTTTTTTATTTCTTTTATATGCAAGTTTTCTAAGACCCTACTTTCTATTCAGAGGGAACTAAACTTTCCAGAAATGTTTTCTTTATCCAAATGGTTCTGCTGCAATCTTTCTGTTTTCGGTTAGTATTATTCACCAGGCTGGGTGCTAAGATCGCACACCCTGCAATCTCAAGACCTGAATCTGATCTGGGGTAAATCCCAGTGGATCTCTCTACCTTCAAATTATACAGAGAATCTGGCCACATCTCATCACCCTAATGTCACCATCGTCTTGTCCTTGGATTGTTGTAAGAGCCTCCTAACTGTTGCCCACTTGAGTCTATTCTCAGCATGGCAACCAGAAGTATCCTGTTAAAATGTAGGTCATGTCATGGCACTTCACTGTTAAAAGTCATCCTAAGCCTTCTTATCTCACTCAGAGTAAAAATAAAAACCCTTTCTTGTGATTACACAGTACCCCTTCATCACCTCTCTGACCTCCCCCTACTTCTCTCCCCTAGTTTTCCCCTCTTGCTGTATTAACTCTGTTCTTTCAAGTCGGCAGGTATTCTTCTGCCTCAGTGCCTTTGCACTTACTCTTTCCTTTTTTTCCCATTTACTTTTCCATCTGATATTTACATGGCTTGATCTTCAAATTCCTTCAGGTTTTACACAAGTAGTGTTTTCTCACCACAAACCCTTCTTAATCCTCAACTAAATATTCCTTTTGCCTACTTTCTTTTCTTTCCTTGACCATTATCATGATCTCCCAGACTATTTCTTTTACTCATTCAACCTGCTTATTTTTATCTCTACTACAAAAATACAAACTTCTTCACAGAAGATATTTTGCTTTTTTCATTCACTATTTGATGTGGTTTGGATCAGTGTCCCTGCCCAAATCTCATGTTGAATTGTAATCCCCAAGGTTGGAAGTGAGGCCTGGTGGGAGGTGACTGGATCATGGGGATGGTTTCTCATGAATAGGTGAGTACCATCACCTTTAGTACTGCATAATGTGAGTGAGACATCATGAGATCCGGTTGATTAAAAGTGTGTTGTACCCCCCAGCCCCCTCTTGGTCCTGCTCCTGTCATGTAAAATTATGGCTGCTGCTTTGTTTTCTTCCATGAGTAAAAGCTCCCTGAGGCCTCCCCAGAAGCAGATGCTTCCATGCTTCCTATAAACCCTGCAGAACTGTGAGCCAATTAAACCACTTTAAAAAAAATAATAAATTACTAGTCTCAGGTATTTCGTTATGGGAATGTGAAAACAGACTAATACACTAGTGTGTACCAGCCACCTAGTAAGCATTTGATAAATATTTGTTGAATGATTCCATTGATGTGCTGTCTTATAGAAATACAATGTGAACACCATGGGTAATTTAAAATTTTCTGGTAGCCAAATTAAAAATAAAAAGAACACATATGAGATTGACTTTAATAATATAGTCTACTTTATTGAACTTAGCTATATTATGTCTTTATAATCCAGTGGATATTTGACACATTTTAATTCACAGAAATGCTTCATAGCTATGTGAAGTTAGTAGCTACTGAATTTGGACAGTGCAAATCCAGAGGGATCATTTATATGACTAGTATCATGATTAAGTAGGCTGTGAGTTGGATGGCCTGATTTTGAATTTAGATCCTCAAACACACACACACACACACACACACACACACACACACACACACACACATGATATTTTACTATTTCCAAGTCAGTTGAAAGTAATATTAGTAGCTACTTTATAGAAGTGGTTTTAGAATTAAAAGATATAATATAGGAAAAGAGACCAGCATATAGTAAGAACTAGACAGGAATAAGCTATTATTAATATGGCTGAAATGGTGAGTTTTCAATCTATTAAACCTTTGGACCTTTAAGTAAGGCTGGGAAACCATACTTTGCCTACTCTTCTATGCTAGAATAATAAAACAATTGCAATACAAACTTTTTTTTTTAATTTAGTATGTCTTTTTTTTTTAATTTTACTTTAAAATCTGGGATACATGTACTGAATGTACAGGTTTGTTACATAGGTATACATGTGCCATGGTGGTTTGCTGCACCTATCAACTTGTCATCTAGGTTTTAAGCCCCACATGCATTAGGTATTTGTCCTAATGCTCTCGCTCCTCTTATCCCCCACCCTCCCAACAGGCTCCTGCGTGTGATGTTCCCTTCCCTGTGTCCATATACTCTCATTGTTCAACTCCCACTTTTGAATGAGAACATGTGGTGTTTGGTTGCCTGTTCCTGTGTTAGTTTGCTAAGAATGATGGTTTCCAGCTTCATCCATGTCCTTGCAAAGGAGATAAACTCATTCTTTTTTATGATTGCATAGTATACCGTGGTATATATGTGCCACATTTTCTTTGTCCGGCCTATCGTAATTGGGCATTTGGGATGGTTCCAGATCTTTGCTATTGTAAAGAGTGCTGAAGTAAACATACATGTGCATATGTCTTTATAGTAGAATGATTTATAATCCTTTGTGTATATGCCCAGTAAAGGGATTGCTGGATGAAAAGGTATTTCTGGTTCTAGATCTTTGAAGAATTGCCACACTGTCTTCCAATCAATGGTTGATCTAGTTTAAATCCCACCAACAGTGTAAAAGTGTTCCTATTTCTCCACATCCTTGCCAGCATCTGTTGTTTCTAGACTTTTTAATGATTGCCATTCTAACTGGGGTGATGGTATCTCATTGTGGTTTTGATATGGATTTCTCTAATGACCAGTGATGATGAGGTTTTTTTCATATGTTTTTTGGCCAGATAAATGTCTTCTTTTGAGAAGTGTCTATATTCTTTGCCCACTTTTTGATGAGGTTGTTTTTTATTTTTTCTTGTAAATTTCTTAAAGTTTCTTGTAGAGTCTAGATATTAACCCTTCGTTAGATGGATAGATTGCAAAAATTTTCTCCCATTCTATAGGTTGCCTGTTTACTATGGTGATATTGAGGCAGTAATTAATAGCCTACCAACCAAAAAAAACCCCAGGACCAGACAGATTCACAGCCAAATTCTACCAGAGGTACAAAGAAAAGTTGGCACTATTCCTTCTGAAACGATTCCAAACAATAGAAAAAGAGAGACTCCTCCCTAACTGATTTTATTAGGCCAGCATAATCCTGATTCTAAAACTTGGCAGGGACACAACAAGAAAAGAAAAATTCGGGCCAATATTCCTGATGAACATCGATGCAAAAATCCTCAATAACATACTGGCAAACTGAATCCCATAGCACATCCAAAATCTTATCCACCATGACCAAGTCAGTTTCATCCCTGGGATGCAAGGCCGGTTCAACATATACAAATCAATAAACATAATCCATCACATAAACAGAACCAATGACAACCACATGATTATCTCAATAGATGCAGAAAAAGCCTTAAATAAAATTCAACAGCACTTTATGCTAAAAACTTTCAATAAACATGGTATTGATGCAACATATCTCAAAATAATAAGAGCTATTTATGACAAACACATAGCCAATATCATACTGAATGGGCAAAAGCTGGAAGCATTCCCTTTGCAAACTTGCACAGAACAAGGATGTCCTCTCTCACTACTCCTATTCAACATAGGAGTTGTCCTGCCGTTTTGTCACTGGTTGTTTGCTTTGCCTGTTGGTCGATGCAGTTTCCTCATTGCGTTGTTGGTCTTTGCCATTTGGTTCATGTTTGCAGTGGCTGGTACTGGATGTTTTTTTCTGTGCTTAGTGCTTTCTTCAGGAGCTCTTGTATGGCAGGTCTGGCGGTGATGAAATCTCTCAGTAATTGCTTGTCCGTAAAGGATTTTATTTCTCCTTCATTTATGAAGCTTAGTTTGGCTGGATATGAGATTCTGGGTTGAAAGTTCTTTTCTTTAAGGATGTTGAATATTTGTCCCCATTCTCTTCTGGCTTGTAGGGTTTCTGCCGAGAGATCCCCTGTGAGTCTGATGGGCTTTCCTTTGTGAGTGACCTGAACTTCCTCTCTGGCTGCCCTTAGCATTTTTTCCTTCATTTCAACCCTGGTGAATCTGAAGATTATGTGCCTTGGGGTTGCTATTCTTGAGGAGTATCTCTGTGGTGTTCTTTGTATTTCCTGTATTTGAATGTTGGCCTGCTTTGCTATGTTGGGGAAGTTCTCCTGGATAATATTTTGAAGAGTGTTTTCCAGCTTGGATTCATTTTCCCTGTCCTCTTCAGGTACATTAATCAAGTGTAGATTAGGTCTTTTCACATAATCCCGTATTTCTTGGAGGCTTTGTTCATTTCTTTTCACTCTTTTTTCTCTTTTCTTGCCTTCTCTTTTCATTTCATTGAGTTCATCTTTGATCTCTGATAGCCTTTCTTCTGCTTGATTGACTTGGCTATTCAAACTTGTGTATGCTTCATGAAGTTATCATGCTGTGTTTTTCAGCTCTATCAAGTCGTTTATGTTCTTTTCTAGGCTGGTTATTCTGCTTAGCATTTCATCTAATCCTTTTTCAACATTCTTAGTTTCTTTGCATTGGGTTAAAACATGTTCTTTTAGCTCAGAGAAGTTTGTTATTATCCACCTTCTGAAGCCTGCTTCTGTCAGCTCATCAAAATCATTTTATGACCTGTTTTGTTGCCATGCTGGTGAGTTGTGATTTCTCTGGGGAGGAGAGGCATTCTGGACGTTGATGTTTTCGTCCTTTTTGCACTGGTTTCTTCCCATCTTCTCTGAGTGGACATCCTTTCTGTTAAAGTTGGGGTTATTTCTCCTGATTGAGGCTTTTTTCTTTTAAATGCAGGTGTCAGTGTGCCACTTGAGACAGTCTGTCCATTGTCTGCCTGTGGAGGCGCTGCTGGGCTGCCTCAGTCTCAGCCAGGCTGCTGTTTATTCTTTGCCTGATTTCCGTACTGGTGGGGTTAGCCCTGCCTTCCCAATGGCGGGCTTTTTCTCTCTGCTGAGCCTGCTGTTCCTGGGTGGAGGATGTGTTAACTGGAAAACTCTCCTGGGAGAGGGACTCCGGCAGTTGGATCTTGTGGGGGAGGGGCCTGTCTGGTTGTATCCCCCTCCCTGCTTTCAACTCCCCCTTCTGTGGGACGGGCAGTTCGTTTTCACAAGCTTTCTCAGTATTAGTCCAAATCTCCACCCTGGTCTGAGCTAACAAGTCACCGATCTGGCTGAGGCTGCTGGCCTAGGCTGTCGCCTGCGTCTGCGACTCCAGATAGTTCTCAGCAAAGTGGCATTTTCCTGGTCTGCGTGTTGCCGGAGCCTTGGAATGAATTGCTTTATTTGATTCAGAGAACCAAGGAGGTGATGCCCACCCCCCCATCCTCCCTGACTGATACACTTTCCAGGTGGGGCAGTGCCCCGCCTTGCCTCAGCTGGATGCCTTTGGGCGGCTTTCGCTTCCTTTTTTTGGGGTTAATTCCGCTGTTCAACCAGTTCCTTTAAAACAAAACTGGTACCTCGCTCGGAGATTTGGATATTGCTCTGGTTCTGTCGTACTCAGTGGTAGTGCACTCTGGAGAAGCTTCCTTTCGGCCACCTTTCCCTCTCCAATTCCGGATTTTTTTTTTCTCGTAAATTTGTTTAAGTTCCTTGTAGCCTCTGGATATTAGACCTTTGTCAGATTAATAGATTGCAAAAATTTTCTTCCATTCTGTAGTTTGTCTGTTTACTCTGTTGATTGTTTGTTTGTTTGTTTGTTTGTTTAATTAGATCTCATTTGTCAAATTTCCCTTTGTTTCAATTGCTTTTGGTGTTTTTGTCATGAAATCTTTGACTGTTCCTATATCCTGAATGGTATTGCTTAGATTTTCTTCTAGGGTTTTTATAGTTTTGAGTTTGACATTTAAGTCTTTAATGCATCTTGAGTTAATTTTTGTATAAGGCGTAAGGAAGGGGTCCAGTTGTAATTTTATGCACATGCTGGTTCTCCCAGCACCATTTATTACATAGGGAATTCTTTCCCCATTGCTTATTTTTGTTGGGCTTGTCTAAAATCAGATGGTTGTAGGTGTGTGATCTTATATCTGAGTTATCTATTCTGTTCCTAGGGTATATGTGTCTGTTTTTGTACCAGTACCATGCTGTTTTGGTTACTCTAGCCTTGTAGTATAGTTTGAAGTTGGGTGGCATGATTCTTCCAGCTTTGTTTTTTTTGTTTGTTTGTTTTTTTGTTTGTTTGTTTTGCTTAGGATTCTCTTAGATATTTGGGCTATTTTTTTGTTTCATTTAAATTTTACAATCATTATTTCTAATTCTGTGAAGAATGCCAATGATAGTTTAATGGGAATAGCATTGAATCTATAAATTGCTTTGGGCAGTATGGCCATTTTCAGGATATTGATGCTATCCATGAGCATATTTTTCCATTTGTTTGTATTCTCTCTGATTTCCTTGAGAAGTGGTTTGTCGTTCTTGAAGATGTCCTTCACTTCCCTTGTTAATTCCTACGTATTTTATTATTTTAGTAGCAATTGCAAATGGAAGTTCATTCATAATTTGGCTTTCTGCTTGCCTTTTGTTGGTGTATAGGAATGCTAGCAATTTTTGCACATTGATTTTTGTATCCTGAGACTTTGCTGAAGTTTCTTATCAGCTTGAGAAGCTTTTGGGCTGAGATGATGGGGTTTTCTAGATATAGGATTATGTCATCTGCAAAGATAATTTGACTTACTCTCTTTCTATTTGAATATCTTTGATTTTTTTCTCTTGCCTAATCGCCCTGGCCAGAACTTCCAACACTATGTCAAATAGGAGTGATGAGAGAGGACATTCTTGTCTTATGCCAGTTTTCAGTGGGAATGCTTCCACTTTTGCTCATTCAGTATGATATTGGCTGTGGGTTTGTCATATATGGCTCTTATTATTTTGAGATATGTTCCTTCAAACCTTGTTTATTGAGAGTTTTTAACATAAAGGAATGTTGAATTTTATTTAAGCCTTTTCTGCATCTATTGAGATAATTATGTGGTTTTTGTCTTTAGTTCTTTTTATGTGATGAATGAGTTAGGGAGGAGCCCTTTTGATATGGTTTGGCTCTGTGTCCCCACCCAAATCTCATCTCATAGCTGTCATAATTCCCATATGTTGTGGGAGGGACCCAGTGGGAGATGATTGAATCATGGGGGTGGGTCTTTGTCTTGAGGTTCTCGTGATAGTAAATGGGTCTCATGAGATCTGATGATTTTAAAAACAGCAGTTTAGCCATTCTAACTTGTGTGAGATAGCATCTCAATGCAGTTTGAATTTGCATTTCTCTAATGATTACTGATGTTGGGCATTTTTAAATATACTATGGGCTACATATATGTTTTCTTTTGAAAATTATTTTTTATGTACTTTGCCCATTTTTTAATGGGGTTATTTGCTTGTAAACTTGTTTAAGTTCCTTATGGCTTCTGGATATTAGACCTTTGTTGGATGCATAGGTTGCATATATTTTCTTCCATTCTGTAGGTTGTCTGTTTACTCTGTTGATAGATTCTTTTGTTGTTCAGAAGCTCTTTAGTTTAATTAGGTCCTATTTGTCAGTTTTCGTTTTTGTTGCAATTGCTTTTGGAATCTTTGTCATAAAATTTTTGCCAGGGTCTATGTCCTGAATGGTATTTCCTAGGTTATCTTCCAGAGTTTTTATAGTTTTAGGTTTTACATTTAAGTCTTTAATCCATCTTTCGTTGATTCTTGTATATGATATAAGGAAGAGACCCAGTTTCAATCTTCTGCATATGACTAGTGAATTAGCTCAGCATCATTTATTGAATAAGGAGTCCATTCCCTGTTGTTTGTTTTTGTTGACTGTGTTGAAGATCAGATGGTTGTAGGTGTGTGGCTTTATTTCTAGGCTCTCTATTCTGTTCCATTGGTCTATGTGTCTGTTTTTTCAGTTTTGTATAGTGATCCTAGTAAACTAATATACTCTTTTTACCTGAGATATCTTTTTACCTTAGCTTTATCTGAGGTATCTTTTCCTCATTCATCATATGAGAAATTCCTGTTCCTTTTCCAAGATCTAGTTCAAATGGTGCTCTAGTGATTATTTTTCTGACTCCTTCAGGAATAAGTTATCTATTCTATTGTTCCCACAGAATTTTGCTATTGCATCTACTCTGAAATTTATCTCTTTACCATCTTCAAAGTCCAGTTTATTGAAGGCAGCTTTTTTTTTCACTGATGGCTTCTCCTTCTTTCAAACATGCAAATCTAGAAGTCATGACATGTTATATTTGGTTGACAAATATGCTTAGTCCACCCTTCTAACCATTACCTTTCAGAAATTGAGATAATATCTTAAGACCAGGAAATTTTTTTTTTTTGAGACAAAGTCTTTCTCTGTCACCCAGGCTGGAGTGCAGTGGTACGATCTCAGCTCACTGCAACCTCTGCCTCCTCAGTTCAAGCAATTCTCTGCCTCAGCCTCCCTAGTAGCTGGGACTACAGGCATCTGCCACCATGCCCAGCTAATTTTTTGTGCTTTTAGCAGAGATTGGGTTTCGCCATCTTGGCCAGGCTGGTCTTGAACTCCTGACCTCGTGATCCACCCACCTCGGCCTCCCAAAGTGCTGGGATCACAGGCATGAGCCACTGCACCTGGCCAGAGTCAGGAAATTTTACATAACAATTATCTTGGAGATTAAAATAATCTGGAAACATGGGCTGAATTGTTTATAATGCAAACACTGACTGGAGCTGAACAGCTACTTCTCTTTATTCCTTATGGATGTTATGTTACCTACCTGAACCTGTAGATAGGAATTTGTTACTGAAATAAAACTGTTTTTTCTATACTCATACTTCTGACACCAAATGTACAGTTTTTTTACAAGTAATTTTCTAATTTTTTTGTGGGTACTAATAAGGTGTTCTACAATTTAATTCAATTTTGACTACTTGGAGTTTGTGCAGATGCAAATGCTTAAGGATGCAATCCCATTAGGCTACCCCCAACATGCCAATTGCAAGTAGTGGGTCTCTAGGTTACCCACACTTCTCTGTGATTTGCCTATAAACCAGGGGTTCCCACAACTCACTCCTCAGGTTCAATAATTTACCATAACAGCTCATAAGAAAACTCTTTACTCACTACTATAGGTTTATTGTAGAGATTTTTTAATAAAGGATAAAAATAAATAATCAGATGAAGTGGTAATAGGGCGATATCCAAAAGAGTCCTGAGTACAGGAGCTTCTGTCCCCATGGAGTTATGGTGCCCCACCCTCCTGGCTTGTTTATATGTTTACCAGCCTGGAAGCTGCTCAAATCCCATTGTTTAGGGTTTTCATGAAGGTTCTGTTATGTAGGCATGAGTTATTAAATAATTGACTGCTGATGATCGACTCATATGGAGCATCTTTTCTTTTCCCTGGAGGTCAAGAGTGCAGCTGAAAGTTCTTCTAGTTCAAATGGTGCTCCAGTGATTATTTTTGATCACATGATTGGTTCCTCTGGTGACCCCTTCTTACTTCCTCAAATAAACCAGTACCTCTTGGAGTCTGGGACTTTCTTTCTTTTCCCTTCATCCTGAAGTTATTCAGGGGCTCTGTCAAGAGTCATCTCATTAGCATAAACTTAGGTATGAGTGAAAGGGACTTATTATGAATAATGAAACATGTTTCTATCACCTCCAACTACCCAGGAAATTTCAAGGGTTTAGAACTCTGTGCCAGAAACTGAGGATGAAGACGAAATATACATTTCTTGTTATCGCCGCATCACAGCACTTCTGTCCCCCTCCTTTATTATTTTCCTTACATGTGTGTGTCAAAAACTGCTTCAATGTCTTCCTGCCCCAGTCACTGATGGTGCTCATCTGTCCACCAGCTGCTAAACATCATGAGTTCCTCAGAAGTACATGTGACAACTTCTGGGATCCAGAGTGCTGAAGGAGGAATACATTGAACAAAAATGGCCTATCAAAAACCTGTGTGTGTGTGTGTGTGTGTGTGTGTGTGTGTGTGTATGATTGGCAATGGACAAGGGATTGTAGAGGTTGTGGAATTCAGGCAGCTCTGCCACTCTGGAGTGTTGTTGAGATTCTCAGGTAGATAAATATTACTTAGGAGTTCATGAAGCCTGTAATGAAAATAAACGATTGTCTCTTCTTATTTCCTCAAATAAACCAGTACCTCTTGAAGCCTGGGACTTTCTTTTCATTTTCACATCTACAACTTTTTATCTAATGGAATAACTCCCAAGAAAAATAAAAGATGTCTACATCTATATTAACGTATATTAACAAAACTATAAAATACCAGTACAATGTGTAAGTTATGGGTCTACATCATATATAATTTTTTATATGCATATACTTACTTGATTTATAATACTATGCACATAGTATATAGTTCTTTTTTGATATGAATATCTGTGTGTGTGTGTGTGTGTGTGCGCGTGTAGAGAAAAAAGTGACTCCATCTTGGAGGATAATCTACCGTGATGACTTCTGATTAACCTGTCCTGTGAATGCTTCCCAATTCCTACCTTAATTACTGTCCTTAATGTAAGAACATGTACTCACTATAAATACTGCCTGTAGATCAAAGCATCCCTGATGCATGCACAAATTATAGACTATGACTCATGTAGTACTCTTGCCTGTTTTGGAAAGTGGCTCTTAATTGTCTCCCACACAGCATGTATTCCCTTTCCCTGTGGCCTGGGAGTAAGAAGAGTGGAGGTCTATCTGTCTTGCAGCTGTCCAAGGCCACATTTTTGTCCATAAATACCCCCAATAAGACACTCTTTACCAACAAACTGAATTTGTCTGCCTCATTCTTTGGTTTCTCAGCTCCTTTCTCATCTGGGGGCTGCTTTGCATATACAGCCTCTTCAGGGAACAGACTAGTTATTACTATGTTTATGATTCTGCTGAAATTCAAGACATGCTATCCCAAATATGGTGCTTTGGCATATTGCATATTTTAAGCTGAAGAAATCTGATAAAAAGCAGGTGCAGGAAGGACTCTCTGATCTTACCCTGAGCAGGTCATAAGATTGTGAAAGTTATCAGTATCAAGACAGAGTCACTAATGTCAAATCCTAACTAAAGGGAGCTGGGAGGCTGTGAAGGAGGAGCCCTCGTGTACCCATGCCTATGATGGGACCTATGCAAGAAGTTCCGTAAAATCTCAGGATACTCGGTACAGATATTTACCTTACAATTGTTGTTTCCACCCATGAGCTAATGTTAATTTCTGCAGCAAGCCCCTATAAGCAACCGTCTTTGTTTCAAAACAGCTTACATAGACTTCTTTTTGTCTTTAAAAGCTTCCCCTTTCCCCAACATAGATGTGTCTATCATCCGTCATGACACACATAGTCCAGATTGCAATCCCTCCCATTTCTGAATAATCTCTTTGCTTTGGAAAGTTAGTCTTTGTTGCTTATTTTAGGTTGCGAAGACCACGTGTGAGAGGTGTCCCTCTATATACTCAGAGAAACAAAGCATTCTAATCTCTGAAGAAGGAGGGAGGCTGACTGGAATCTGAATAAACAGGACTTGCTCAGTCTCCCCTAGCTTACTCCTCTTAGTTCGTACCCCTGTTTGTCCTATCATATTTTCCTACAACTTTCTACTCTTTATCCAACCTAGTAGGAAAACACTTAGGGTTGGCCGGGAGCAGTGACTCCTGCCTGTAATCCCAGCACTTTGGGAGGACCAGGTGGGTGGATCACCTGAGGTCGGGAGCTCTCGACCAGCCTGACCAATATGGAGAAACCCCGTTTCTACTAAAAATACAAAATTGGCCAGGCGTGGTAGTGCATAATCCCAGCTATTGCAGAGGCTGAGGCAGGAAGATCGCTTGAACTTGGGAGGCAGAGGTTGTGGTGAGCCAAGATCCCGCCATTGCAATCTAGCCTGGGCAACAGGAGCAAAACTCCGTCTCAAAAGAAAACAAAAACAAAACAAAACACAACAAAAACAAAAACAAAAAAACATTTAGGGTTAGGCCAGGCACTGTGGCTCACGCCTGTAATCCCAGCACTTTGGGAGGTTGAGGCAGGTGGATTATGAGGTCAGGAGTTCGAGACCAGCCTGAACAACATGGTGAAACCCCGTGTCTACTAAAAATACAAAAATTAGCCGGGTGTGGTGGAGCACACCTGTAATCCCTGCTACTCAGAATGCTGAGGCAGGAGAATCACTTGAACCTGGGAGGCTGAAGTTGCAGTGAGCCAAGATTGTGTCACTGCACTCCAGCCTAGGCAACAGAACAAGACTCCGTCTCAAAAACAAACAAACGAACAACCACTCAGGGTTAACTGTTTCTTCTGGTCTTCACTTCTTTATGCAGGCTCCGATGTCATGTGAAACTTGTATTAAATAAATTTCTATAAAAATCCAAAAATATATAAATAAACTTCTATGTTTTTCTCTTGTTTATGTCTTTTATTACAAGGGTACAATCCAGCTACATCAGTTGGTCATTTCAAAATTACAATATACTGGCTTATTCATTTAAAAAAAATTTACCTTTAAAAATACAAATTTATGTCTCTTTGTGCAGAAAACTTTGGAAACAAAATAAGCAAAAAGAAAAACAACTTAGATAACCACTGTTCACATTCTGATGTATCTTATCTAATTTAAAAAGTCATTGATTATAAGATACACCACTAAGAGAGATAAAAACGATCATTATGGGGAATCCAGTTTAAGCTCCCCCTCAATAAATCTGGGACACAAAAGATCCACACACAATACAGAAAGAAACAGAAGGAAACTTTTATTCTTAAGTTAGTACTGGCAGAAGAAGAAAAAGACTCTCCCTTGAGAATTTGTATCACAAGCTGGTACTTATATGTAGGTTTGTGGTCTGAATTTACGGCTCTTATGTGGTCCAGAAGTGTTAAAGAAAATTTAATTTAATTAAAAATCTCCCAGTAGCAATTCCAAATCTTTGGAAGAATTCAATGTCTTTACTTTAGACTATCAACAATTATATGACACACTTGGTTTTAAGATGCAGCCAGATCGTAAAAAAAGGTGCATCTTAGAGTAGATAAAACAGTTTGCTTTGATTACATCTTTTAAATTTTTTTCTTAATATTTATATTCTGTCTATTTTTCTGTATGGTGGTTTAGGGCATGAGTTCTAGAGTCAACCAGACCCCTCTTCAAACCATAGCGTTGCTTCCCTCTTACTGGGGCTACGACTTTATACAAAGTATTTAACCACTTCTAGGCTCAGTTTCCTCATGCAAAATTAGGTACCAATACCATGGGCATCCCAGAGGCTTGTTATAGGGGTTACAATGAGAAAAGCCCGGTAACTAGCACACAGTAGGCACACAGGACATTTTGTAAAATATTATTGTTCTGATTTCTTTCTCATTTGGTAATGGGTCACAAACATCTTTTCATGACAATAGAAGTAGATCTAGACATTTCTATGTGAGAGCTGCCTGATATGCTGAGAGGGAGAATAGGATGTTCCTCTTGTTTACTATTTAGAGCGTTTCCAATTTTGTAAATGTATAATCAAAGCTGGAAAGAAATCCTTATACACACATTTTGGTATAACGTAACTTTAAAAAGCAATTTCTAGATGAATGCTACTCACTTTTAAAATTATCTCTATTTTAAATGATCTTTGTAGCTACATTTGTAGCTTGACGCTCTTTTTAAATTTTTTTTTAATTAAAAAAAGTTTTGAGACAGGATCTGGCTCTGTCACCAGGCTCTGGAGTGCAATGGCCTGAATCATGGCTCGCTGCAGCCTCTACTTCGAGGGCTCAAGCAATCCTTCCGTCTCTGCTTCTTGAATAGCTGGCATTACAGACATGAGCCACCATGCTTAGCTATATACTTTTAAATTTTTTTGTAGAGATGGAGTCTCACTTGTCCAGGCTAATATTGAACTCCTGGCCTCAAGCTATCCTTCTGCCTTGGCCTCCCAAAGTGTGGGGATTACAGGCGCAAGCCCCTGCACCTGGCCCTGCTCTGCTTTTAAAATTGCTCCCCATTTTCCTTTGAATAGAAGCACATACACCTCAATTTGTTCCTTTATTTGAGATCTTAGAGACCTTCTCTCCAACTTCCTTTAGACTCAGGCTGCGTTCAGTATCTTCAAACTGTTTTGGTAGGACTTTGTGTTCAAGGCTTTCTTTCATTTGCAAATTTTAATTATATATATATATATATGTATATATTATGGGTATGTATATAATATGTATATAATATATATAATATGTATATAATAATATTAGTATATAATATGTGTAAAGTATACATATAGTATATAATATGTATATATAATAGTATATAATAATAGTATATAACATGTATATAATATGTATATATATATTATACTCTAAGTTCTGGGGTCCATGTGCAGATCGTGCAGGATTGTTACATAGGTATACACCTGCCATGGTAGTTTGCTGCATCCATCCCCCCATCATCTACATTGGGTGTCTCTCCTAATGCTATCCCTTCCTAATCCCTGCACCCCCTGCTATCCCTCTCCTAGCCCCCTGCCCCCAAACAGACCCCAGTGTGTGATGTTCCCCTCCCTGTGTCCATGTGTTCTCATTGTTCAACACCCACTTATTAGTGAGAATATGCGGTGTTTGGTTTTCTGTTCCTGTGTTAGTTTGCTGAGAATGATAGTTTCCAGCTTCATCCATGTCCCTGCAAAGGACATGAACTCATCCTTTTTTATGGCTTCATAGTATTTCATGGTGTATATGTGCCACATTTTCTTTATGCAGTCTATCATTGATGGGAATTTGGGTTGGTTCCAAGTCTTTGCTATTGTGAACAGTGCTGCAATAAACATATGTGTACATGTGTCTTTATAACGGAATGATTTATAGTCCTTTGGGTATATACCCAGTAATGGGATTGCTGGGTCAAATGGAATTTCTATTTCTAGATCCTTGAGGAATCACCACACTGTCTTCCACAGTGGTTGAACTAATTTACACTTCCACCAACAGTGTAAAAGTGTTCTTATTTCTCCACATCCTCTCCAGCATCTGTTGTCTCCTGATTTTCTAATGATCACCATTCTAACTGGTGTGAGATGGTATCTCAATGTGGTTTTGATTTGCATTTCTCTAATGACCAGGGATGATGAGCAATTTTTTATTTGTTGGCTACATAAATGTCTTCTTTTGAAAAGTGTCTGTTCATATCCTTTGCCCACTTTTTGATGGGGTGGTTTGTTTGTTTTTTCTTGTAAATTTGTTTAAGTTCTTAGCAGATTCTGGATATTAGTCCTTTGTCAGATGGGTAGATTGCAAAAAATTTTTTCCATTCTGTTGGTTGCTGGTTCACTCTGATGATAGTTTCTTTTGCTGTACAGAAGCTCTTAAGTTTAATTAGATATCATTTATCTATTTTGGCTTTTGTTGCCATTGCTTTTGGTGTTTTAGTCAAGAAGTCCTTGCCCATGCCTATGTCCTGAATGGTATTGCCCAGGTTTTCTTCTAGTGTTTTTATGGTGTTAGGTCTTATATTTAAATCTTTAATCCA